>CM043709.1:21206152-21381622 GCA_023969325.1 Oryzias curvinotus
TTTGAAGATTTCTACCTGTTCGTGACCTTTATAGGAGGCAATGTGCAATGGCGTGAAGAACACAGCATCCTGAACATTGACATTGGCTCCATGCTGTAGGAGTATATCTGCTGTCTGATGGAAGCAAATGACAAAACATCAGCAAACAGAAGGTCGGCCACATCTGCTGGTTGCTTCTTCTCACCTCATGATGCCCTGCCAGCGTGGCCACATGCAGGGCTGTGAGGGCGCCGTACCCCACCTGCTGCACATCGGCTCCACCGTGCAGGAGGGCTGTCACCAGCTGAGCGTTGTCCTGTGGACGAGGACAGCACCCGGCTGCACTTTTAAAACCAACCTCCCTGCCAACACTCAGGCACACCAAACTTGCGCTTGCACTCCACCGTGTGGCAAAACGCTAGAAAGACTCTCAGCCTCACAAAAACACAAGACAAAAAAAAAAAAACGCTTTAAAACGCTTTCAGTGACCTTGAAAGCAGCCAGGTGGAGAGCGGTGAAGCCGTTCCTGCTCAGTCTTGATGGACGCAAACCTTTGAGCATCAAGGTGCGTACGTGGGCTTTGCTCCCTGCATGAGAGCTCATTTCATCACAACATCCATATAAATAAAGAAAAGAAAACAGGGTAAACATGCAAAAGGAAGAAAACAAATCAAGTGACTTTTAACATTTTTAACAGCTTTAAAGTCCCACTCCGGTCATCTTCGAGTCTATTTTTACAAGTGTTCTTTCCAGTGGTCTTTTCATTATGTTTTACATGTACAGTTGGGATTCAGATTCCAGCTCAGATGAGGAAAACAAAGACGTTCATGGATCTATTTATCTGCGTGTGGATGCATCAAAATGGGGGTGGAGCAGGGAGCTTGTGGCCCCGCCCAGCGTATTTTCTATGTCACAAATACGATCTTTTAAAAAAAATGGCGTTTTTTCATCTACTCCTGATTCGAAACTATTCGTAAAAAAGAAACATTAAGAAGTGCAATTTTGAGGTCAACTTTCTTTCTTTGTGTCCTCAAGAACACGTTAAAAAAAACAAAAACAGCATTTTCATCAGAGTGGGTCTTTGGTCTTTGACCTCCATTAAAGGTCATCTACTGACAATACCGTCAGTGGGCGCCACAGCGATCCCTCCCTCGGTTTGCAGAGGAGTTATTAATAGCCTGCGTCCATGCATACCTCCACACACGCAGCAGAGATGCAGCAGCGACAGCCCCTTCTCTGTCCTGTAGCTCACGTTCACCTTCTGAAAAGCTTCATCAGAGCTGAGCGACAGTCACAGAAAAAGAGATGAAACCAAGCAGAGCCCCCAGGCGGGGGACAGACACAGCACCCTTTTATGGACTTTAATGGTCTCCTCCACTTCTCAAAAGAGCGTTTGTCACCTGAAGGCGAGCTCAAGGTCGGGCAACTGGCTTTCTGGAAGCTGGAAGTCATCCTCCAGCTTCTCCATGATGACGGAGTAGAACTCGGCCACTTTCTTTTTCCATTCATCTTCACAGCAGCGTTTGCAGAATCAGAGGGAAACGTTTGGCTTCAACCCAGGTCGTTTGAACAAAACAAACTCTGATTTGCCGCTCTGCATATTTCTGAATTCAAACAGATAAATTACCTGTACAGGTCTGCGATGGTCTGGATTTGTAATTTCCCATTGAAAGGTTCCTTCTGTGCACTTTGTCCTCTTCAGTGAAACAGGAATACAGCCTGAACTGAGACACAATTACACACAGCTACAGATAAAGGAGGGGGGGGGTCATGTTTGTGGGTTAAAATAAACACCCCCTCCCCAACTGGAATGCCCCTCCACTATGACAACTGATCTTCTGGCAGAGTGGAGACAATAATCTCCTCAGACAGTAAAAGTTATGTGGTCATCACTCCGTCTGTGCATGCACAGAATCTGCAAACACTGAAGTGTACCAACCAGGATGCGAACCAGGGACTATTTGCTGAGAAGCAAAAGTGCTGACCACTGCACCATTGTGCAACCATCTCTACATCCCCACAGATTATTATTGTCTTAGAAAACTTTAAACTCAGAGCTCAAATAAATGAATAAAGCTAATTTAGCAGCTATATTTATTTATTTGTACAGAATCAGAATCTTTTGCAGCAGAAAGTTAGTCAAAAAACTTTCACTTCTTCAATTCAGTTTAACAGGTTAATACTTTGCTGAATGAAACCACCAGAACAAAAATTTAAACTTCAACATTAAATTTGCATAAATGTCAAGCAGCTTCACGCTTCATTTGTTTATGGTGTAGAATAGTGGATGCATTTACCAGTTTAGAGATTTTCACCTGAAGGACCAAATTCCACGTGGGTTCTTTCAGTTATTAACAACAAAGCATTTTTTTTAAACTTCTTAATTTTACAATGTTTGGAACAGGAATGTGATATTCTGCATTTAACAGGCAGCAAACGTGGAAAGGTTTTTTTTAAGGATTTTGTTAAACAACAATTCAAATGCAATGTTTGATTTTCTCCACATTTTTATTTATCATCATTTTTCTCAGTTTCAGAGTGACCATTGTGAGTTTTTATTGAAAATAAACCATCAACCATTTTGTCCACATTTGTATGAAAACAAATATTTCTGCAGAAACATTTAGTTGTGTTTGTGGCCTTAAAGGGAAAAAGACAGAACTGTGGGTAAGAACTGAATCACAGTTTTTACTATAAAATTCTTGCAAATCCAGAGAATAAAAAAAACTAAAATAGTATAAAGAATCTTTAAAGGTGAAATATTTAAAACAAAGCAGACATTTAAAAAAATATTTTTACTTATTCCTCATTTCCCTCATACAGAATGAATTTATCAGTGTTTTAAAGAACAAAAGCAGCTCTGATGATGCAAACATTTATGCATGACCTAACGATATGAAAGGCTGGATTTCTCACTGTCTCTTCTGCACAATTTCGTCATGTAGATCTTTCCTGAACTTCAACATCTCCTGTAGATTCTTGCATTGCAGACACTCCTGCATGGAAAGCAGCTGTGTTTTCGCAGGAAGAGGGCTTCTAGACCCGCTGAGGATGGCCTGCAGCATCTTTAGGGATGCAGAGAAAGAGCTTTGCTGATCGGAGCACACAGGAAACAGGCGAGCGTTCCACAGACTGCAGCTGGAGGGATCTCCGGAGAACCTCAGGAGTTCGGCGTCCACCTCCCAGAGGGACAGGCACTCTGACAGGCGCGTCCCAAAAAGCATCAGCTCTTCTATGCAGGCAGCAGCATCCACAGAAAGCTTTAAGCTGTCGTTGATCCCAAAAAAGACGGTAACAAACCCGGTTTGCTTCTGGTGGTTCACAGACAGCGAGTGCATGAAGGCCCCATCGGGCACGGCGAGGCCTGGACCAACCCAGCAGCTGCTGACGATGGAGCACCGACCGACGGAAACACCGGCTTCCAGCCTGGAGCACTCCACCACTGATCCAGGTCCCACACAGCAACTGGAATCAAGAGCGCTGTGCATGATGCAGCAGCCAGAGGAGCCGTCAGAGCTCTGGTCCAGGTGGACACTGAAGGCAGAAGACAGGAGGCCCAGCTCACTCCTCAGCTCCTCATCCTCAGTCAGGTGAAAGAGGAACTCTGACGTGGTTCCGATGTGATAAAATTTGGAGTTGTTGAGGAGTATTGCGTTCAGGGGGGTTCCCTGAAGAAGACTGAAAATCTTTTGGCGGATGCTGACCAGACTCGTCTCCTCCTTGGTCACGTTTGCGGTGTTGTTCGTGTACTCGACAGTGGCTTCAGGGCCCAGAGCCTGGAGGAAGTCCCCGTATGCGTCGATCTCACAGCTCAAAGGCCCCAGCTCTTTCAGCAGATTCAGCATAACGTTTGCCGTATCAAAATCAACATAATACGCGCTGTCTGTGTACACAAACTCAGCATCAGAAAGAGGAATCAGAGCGCTCCTCCGCTTGCAAACGGCACCGCTAGCCTGCATCTGTCTGATGCTCGGCTTGTGGAGAAAACGCAGGCAGGAAACATTCTCCATTTCAGACAGGGAGGAGGTTTCCTGTTGATCCAACACAAACACGCCGTGGGTCGTTCCTACAGAGAGCGGAGAGGGGTGCGCCAAAGCAGTAAAGCCTGGTTTATCAAACCTGACCTCCTCCCCCTCGGCTACGCTATAAAGCTCAATGTCATCTGCACAGGTCACCAGGATGCCAGGCTTCATTTTGGATGGAAAGTCCACATACATGGCCAGTTTGAGCTCCAGCATCTGGTAAATAGGGTCACCCAGAGGAACGGCCATGAAGATCTTCCCCAGAGCGCTGGCACTGGGCAAACGCTGACTGAAGCCACCTGTAGTGTTCAAAAGAGGGAAGAATTTGACAAAAACAAAAACAAATTAATATTAAAAAGATATGCAATGTTGCGTTTCACCTGCTCAAAACAGCTGATTACATAAAATATTAAAATTTGCTTTCCGTTTTTTAAACAAAGTATCATGAATAAATCATGACATGAGCTGATCTAACAAAAAAAGGCTAAAGAAAAGCCTTTCAGGACTTCAATCACTATTTCTCTTTAAAACGGATTTTCTCACTGCTTCATGATGGCGATGCAATGATGTGTAATTCGTTCATTAAAAACTAAGCTTAATATTATTTCTGAAGGTATGATTATATTAAAATTTTCTGTATTTATTTACTTATTTATTTATTGTTTTCAATTACCAGCCAAGCTTTTTAAAACAAAGTCAGTGTTTTCTAAAGCTTGGTTTGCATTAGCCTCCATGCAATAGCACAAGCACAAGTGAAGATCCTAACAATTCTAAATGTCCTGCAGAACAGGAGTAGTTTACATAAAGCATTAGGTTGATGTCTGCAAGAAATGTCTGCAATGTGCCAAATAAATAAAATACGTAAAACAAAATGTATTTTTAAAAAGTTGAGAAGTGAAAAAAAAATTATTATTTTGGAATGACTTGGTCACATTTGTCTGGAAAAGCCTAAATTGATCCCAAGAACAGTTGTAGTTGTTTTGTTTTTTAACATTTTGATATTGATAATTAGAAATATATTAATAATGGACATGTCTGATTCTTTATGTAGCCCTATTTATTAATACCAGTTTTGTTCATTCATAAAGTTTTGTTTAGTAAAAATAAATTCAGATTTTTTGCGACAAGCAGAAACAATTAAATTTAAATAGAAAATTCATTTAAAATATCAACATTCAGTATAAAAGGCATGAAACTGTTAGTGTTGAAAACCCACCAGCATGGATCAGGATGACTCTCAGTCTGCTCAGAGCTTCTCCATACACGGACTTCAGCTGCTGCAGCGCGTGCAGGGTGGAGCCGCCGTTCCCTTCAAAATAAAACTTTGGTTTAACCTTTTTCTGGAAAAGTCGTGGAGGCGGAGGACTGATAGACCCCACACAGCGCCGGTGCAGTCTTACCGATTTTGGGTCCAGGAGGATCAGCGAAGACCTTGTAGGTGGTTCCGAGAGGAAGCTCTCTCCTGTCGATCTTCTCGCCGATCTGCGCCTCATACGCCTCCTTCTGGCCGCCGTCCACAGCGGTCAGCACCACCACGTCCCAGAAGTCTCCCGGCTGCACCTCCCGACCTTTCGGAGAAGCAAGAAGCTGCTTTCTGACTGAACTGCAGAAGGACACTCGCGGAACTTAAGACGCACCAGATGACTTTGAAAACTCACCGCGCAGAGAACTGAACTTCCTGATTTTTTTCCTCGTCGAGGTCGGTAGCTTACCGCCACACCCTTCACTCATACTGACCACGGAATCGAAAAAAAAAACTTAAATGACTTTATTCCAATTAAAGTTCCATTTAACCGAAGCTCTCTCTGTGACTAAAAGTGATCAACTTCCGGGTTTGGTCACGTGTTCAAATTGTTTACATCAAAAACGCATGCGCAGATGAGTTGTGCGTTTCTGGAGTTTCATTTGGAAGATTTTAAACTAAAATGTAGTAGCAAATTATGTCAAATGTTATTATAAGAAATAGTAATACAATAGATATAAAATAGAATCACTTGGAATATTTTTGTTTTTCATAAACTCGACTGGAGTGCTGGTATTCCTCCTGGCATGTCAGAAACACGTTCAAACACCAACAATACCTGCATCATACCTCAGTCCTTTTCATCTTAGGTCCATGCTGAGGACATGCTGGCATCACAAAGACACTGTCAGAAGCAGCTGTGTTGTGGTAAACACGCAAATTCTTTCCTAGTGGTATCAACACGGAAAACTTCTCAAAAGTTCAGTCAGGACACAAGGCGGCTGCATGATTCCTGAGAGAAATTGTCTCCTTTTCATTGCATCTGTCCTTTTTTTATCTGTTTTGTTAAATAACAAAATTAGAGATGAAAAAGTCTTTATCTTAAGCCATCAAATCTGAATAAAACACAATTACTTTGGCCCTCAGGTATAGTCTTGGTAAATGAATTTGACATCAGCAGCAGCACCAATCACTGTTTTTGTGTTACTATGGTAACAGATGTTTAACAAAGTCCTCCAAACTGGTAACATACAGATCGAAAAACACGAGAAAAGTATATCTTTCAAACTTGGTGTCATCACCAAGTATGAATGAGGAGTGAATGAATAATGAACACATTGTAAGAGCTTTGAGCGTCTGGAAAAGCGCAGATAGATCTAATCCATTATTATATTTTTTCAAGTTGACTAAATGCATTCATAATAATTTAGAAGAACAATAATCCATAAGCACTAGTCCAAAAACTTGTTTTTGTGTTATTTATTTATTTTTTTGTTTTTTTCTTGTTTGTTTTCACAAAATGTGCAGTACTTCATTATATTTTTACTTAGGGTTCTTGAGTTTCCTCTCAGGTTATCCAGGATTTTGGCTAGTTGATTTTCATACATACTGTAGCAAATCCCTTATGGTTACATGCACCCTAATAGGGGTTTACCTGTGTGGGTGCTGCAGGTTTATGGGCTGTCCGGGCCTGTAAAGGGTCGTAGAGAGGATTGGCTGCATAGATGCCGCTACATACATTACATACAATACAATACATACAATGTACATACATACAGTATGTACATTTTCAACGTATGATATTTCAGTCTTTCATGATACACTTGTGATCTATGTAATTTATAAGTGTTTATTGAATTTGTCATTAGATGTGTGCAGATGTCCATCAGGGTTTCGGCTGATCAAAAATCCAATTAAAAATTAAAATGACTTCCCCCTTTCTTACACTTATGGGTTGTGGAAGAGTTCACTATAACCTGTGGCCCTCAGCATGCACGTAGAAAAAAATGTGCATAAACATTTTCTCTCTGTGGGGTCTATGACCTTGATGTTACATGTGTACAACCTGTGTGCCCTGTACAGGTTAGCCCATATCCACTGGTAAAGGCAGTTGGTGACTTCTTTAAGCAGAGCGGGCACAGACCGATCACAAAATCATTAAACTCATGGGTTTGTGCCCCACAGGCGGCCTACGTTCTCACAGTGCATGGAGGTTTTTGCTCCAAGCAGCAAAGATGAGCAAGAAAGCAGAGCAGAAAGAGAAGCTCCCATCTGTGGATGTCAAGCTGCCTGTGTTGGTCTATACATAAACAAGAAGAGTGTAGCACTGTTCATTGAACATGGCACAGCTAATCCAGGGATGCTGTGGACAGATTTATTTACTCTAACGACAAAACTGATTGTGTCAGCCAGCATGCAGCATTTTGGCTGCTATAGCGTTTAGCTCTGAGGATTGTGGGGGCTTAGCGGACGCCGCACCGCTGGAGTATTGTTTACCAAGTCTGGAAAGAAGCAATTGACTGAAAAGGCTGAAGAACAAAAACCAAAACTCTGAAAGCAAAGCAAGCTATTAACTTCTTTAAATCTGTCTCAGCCACAGTCAGGGAGTATCGTTGTGTCACTCCAGCCTCCTTCGTGCTCCTCTGCTGCTCCTGCAGTCTTCACAGCGGGCTGCAAATGCCAACTCTGCTCTGTTTTTCCTTTAATGCTTCAGGAATGGAAAGAATGCACAGAGCCTCTGTGGGATGGAGTTTTAGGTACATGTAAACGACAGGGTCAATCAACTCCTTCACTTTTGGTTCTACTTTAAGTTTTTAATCTGATACTCATAATCATGTTTGTGTACAATAAAAATAGTGGTCTCAAAACAGAAACAACACATGTAAACACTGGCTTCTTATTTTTAATACAACACAAAATTAAATGCCAAGTTTAATTAGTCACAGTTTAAAACTGATAACACTGGCACTACAGTTGAAATTTTGATAAAAAATCAGTTCTTAAATACGATTCATTTAGAAAAAATTAAAAAGGCTCTGAGAATTCTTCTTGGGGTATTATTGGATCAGTAAGAGGCTTAAAATCTTGTGCGGACACGTGTTTCATTGTACGCTATTGCTCAATAATCTTCCTGCAAACAAAACAAATCAAAACAACAAAACAAATCAAATCCTTAAACTGGCTCCTGTAGTGAAATGAAAGGAAGACAACACTAAAATAATAAAAGTCATCCCTTCTGTTATGACTTTTCTTCTTTTGAAGCAGCAGAGTCCTCCACCGCAGTGTCCTCGCTGGTTTCCAGGAAGCGGCTGCAGGCAGAAAAAGTGCAATAAAAGCCAGAGGAGAGCCCGGCAATGTCTGTGGAGATGTATGGCAGCACCCCAGGAGTCGCCTGGTTGTAGTAGGTGAGCTGAAACAAAGACGAAGCGCGTGAGGAAGCAGCCCTGAGTTTGGCGCTGGCCTCAAACAAACACGCAGAGCTGATGTGGCGAGTGTGCGTGACACACGCTTCGTGCCAACCTTGGTGACGGAGGCGGACTCCTCCCTGATTGTGAAGCCGGCACACTGCACCTCACCCCTTGTGTAGTCCTCGGTCGGGGGGTGGGTGGGTAACGTGACCGAACGCAGAGCGATCAGATATGGGTCCCTGATAAGGACAAGAGAGGAAGGCTTTCTGAGTGTTCATGAAATGCTAAAACTCCTCTCACAAAAGCCAGGTTAAATGACAGTAAATGCAGAGTATGACACTCTTTAATCCAAATTTATTTCAATATATAATATGTAAACTGTTAAAAGTGAAACTTCTAAAAGCTAGATGTTTCAAGTTTACAGAACAAACACATTTTAAGAGCTAGATTTTTACATTCTTGCATTCTTTTTAAGCTGCTAAAAAAGTCAACATGTCATTTTACAACACCTGGAATCACAAGGTTTCCTTCTAGATGCCAGCAAGATAAAGTCCTTCCCTTTGTCCCCTTTACTGACGGAGGGTGTAACGACCCGATAAAGAGTATCTTCTTCATCTGCCTGGATGATCACCTCACACTGTCTGCAGCAGGAGCACAGGTTATCAGCCACAAAGCGCCATCAACACACAAGGATTTGCATCATTCAGTCAGAATTTTTCTAGAATACAGAAAGTAAATACAGGATAATTTGTATGGAGCCCGGGATCTGACAAGGGTATAAAAAAATATATATGTATTCCCATGAAATAGTATTTTTTACAAAATAATTAATTGCTGGGAACATATATTATTTCGTGGGAACTAATTTTTTATTTTTTTACCCATCCCAGATCCCGGGCTCTGTAGAATTGAGGAGAAAGTACATTTATTTTCAACTCAAAGCTACAGATGCTTTTAGTGCTACAATTTTCCTCATCAAGACTAAGACAAAATACAAAAGAGTAGAAAAAAGTTAATCCCAGACGGAATTCAGATTTCCACTTTGGTCTTAATTAGAAAAAGAAGACTATGGGACTGGAAAATTCTGTTGGTCTGGACCCAGTTCGCTTAATTTGGTCCAGATCGAGTCCTAGGGGTATTCCAGAAAGCAGGTTATGCTAGCTCCCACGGTAAGTTTGAGGCTAAGGAAGTTGATAACCTCAGATTTCGGTTCCAGAAATGGAGGTATGTTTCAGGGTATGTCAAGTTGCCATAGCAACTCATGCTCTGAACATAACCTGGTCTGGAGCAGGTTTAGTTGAAGGTTAGTTTGTTTTCAGAGAGGTGAAGCAGCATGACGTGTCCATTTGAAGATGATTTAGTGGATGAAGAAGCTCAGATAATACTTTATCCACCGTGAGAGGATGATAAGACCACATATGGATGTTGGAAAAATGAACTTTTATACATTGTTGATCTAACTTAATTATTTTCTTCAGTTAAGATAAATCTTTTTTTTTGTTAAGTCAGCTTAAAAATAAAACGTAGTTTTCAGACATTTATTTTACTTTCATTCAAATTAATTCATTGAAGTAGGTGTAACTTTGGTGCTGCTGTTAGATCGGCACCGCAAGGGATTGTGGGATACCATTCCCTTTGCCTGTCTGAACGGATTTGGGTTAAAGTGTGGGTTTTTGAATAAATGTGTTTACAGTAGTTGTTTGGCTGTTTTACTGTGTTTTGCCGTGTTTTACCGAGTTATTCTGTCCTACTATGTTTGAGTCTGTGCACCATGAGTGAGAGGGAAGGAGAGGAGAGGATGATCAGTTTATATAGCACCCCTACTATACTACATGCATTGATAATGTCGGAAAATTCTTAAATGAAAGCATTCCCTCTAGTCATACTGTTTCGTTCTTTTTATTGTTATAAAAATGAGTATATCTGCCGGCTCAAACTTAAGACATAAGAGAGTTTAAGAATTATAATTAATTAAGCTGGAAAAAAGATTAATTGAATTGGAGTAATATGACATTTAGTTAGATCAATGTGTAAATTTGAGTTGTATAAACACTAATTAAGTTTTATAGATGTAAGAAAAAAGGTTAAATAAATTGAACTCAATTACATGTTACCAATAGAAGTAATTCATTTAAGTTGGCAAAATTGGATAAGTTATATGTATATATGCGTCACAAGAAAAATGGAAATAAGATCAGAAACTCGTGCGTTAACTTGTCTGTTCTTTTTCTCCAAGCAGAAACTCTTTCTTTTGCTGATGCAGCCGTGTTACTTTTTGATGGACTTATAATCTTCATACGCCGTCATTAAAATCAGAAGTGTAGCGTCTCTTTTTTTCACCACGCGTTTCCATGGTGACTCCGGAAATCTGCGATCCATTGAGAATGTCTTTATGTACCTGCCGTGCACGTGCATTAACGCAGGGTTACCAAGTCACACGTAATTATGATAACTCATATCCGGTCTTTAGAAACCGACATACCAAGAGTAAGCAAGTTCAGGCGGATTTCAGCCAGAGTTCAGGGTTAAAGTCAGAGTAGTTTAAACATGCTTCCTGGAATACCCCTCTGAACCTTGCGTTTGGTCTGTATTCAGACTGCCTTCAAGCGGGCTTCTAAACAAACCCATTGGACTAACCATTTCTTCAGTCATTGGCCAGAAATTACGCGGGCAGGGCAAAGCAAAAAGAGAAAGAATAACTGAAGTCCTGCGGTTTGCAGTCCTAGTTGGGATAGTTTACTGATTTATTACATATAGATTCTTGGGAAAACTGTATGAGAAACAATGTTGGTTTTAAAGTTTGTAGATTTTAAACGGTGTTAGTGCGGCGAGCTCTCAAAAGTGGCATTTTCCCTGATGCTTGCATATTCTTTACCGGAATTTTGTGAAAATTTAACATGAATCATTGGCTCAACTTGAACGAAACAACATGACATACGATATGAACATATAAGGAATGTTGTTAACAAAGAACCCCCATTGCTAGGGAAATCCAAAAATGTACTTTTAATGGTTCTTATAAAACATACATAAACATGTTCCACACCCCCAGGCAACCAAAAAATGAAATAGTTGCTATGGAGATAAAGCCAATAGAAAAAGCAATTTTGAAAAAAGTATATATTTTTTAAATAAATTTGTTATGTGCAGCTCATGACAGGGGCAGAAGGGGAGGGTGAGGGGCGTGAGGGGCGGGGGCATGTGGCACCTATACAGTGCTGTGTGTGGGTTTAATTATGGCAACACCCACAGGACAAACAATATATGTACAGTTTTTCTCCTGTAGTCCTGTTCAAAACTGATCTTTGCTTTTGTTTTTCTACACACTGCATGGACCTGCAGAGGTTCATGCTTCTGAAAGAAAGTCCTTTCTGCCAGTGCCCTCACAGACAGCCATAATGCTGTGAGTGTGCGTGTTACTGACTCATAATGGCGGTCCCACTCTTTTCTCCTCATCAGGTCTGACAGAAGGTGGAACGACTGCTCTGCTGGAACGCTGACGTACATCTCCACTTTGAAGCACAGCATGTGGTTCTCCTCCAGCGTGTACAGCCTGACCTGCGAATGCAGCACCGGTTTCTATAAATAACCTTCACTTCAGGTGCAGACATATGTCAGGTGTGACTCCTCTGAAAGGCTTAGCTAAGAAGGGAGGCTGCAAATAATTTTTTAAATCGTTCTCAGCAAAAGAGGAAACATCTTTATCTACTTAAAAAACTATTAGATTGGAAGAGAAAACCAAGCAGCGTTTCCTTCCTCATTGCAAAATAACCGACCTTATTCTTCTCTGAGGTTAACACCCAGTTGTTTCTGGTGTCCATGAGTTTTAGTGCCGACACATTGTTGTAGCTCAGGTACATCTGAAAAACAAAGAGTCTCCTGAATGCACAGCTGTAGGTGCGGCTTTTCCTTCTGTCGGCTTCAATCCTACCTGGTTACTGGGATCCCATGGAACGGACAAGGACACCTGAGGTTGTTTACAGGAGATGATGTATTTTCTGTAATGAAAGACAGCAGGTCAACCAGAGACACAACCTGACAAACTGTCACTCAAACAGTAATTTAGTATTTAAAAATCAATAAAAATTAAGATTTTTATGTCGGAAGTCAGAACTCTGTCTCCCCCTCTGGTCACCAACAGACATCTCCAGAATACTGAATGCACTTCATCTCCCTGCAGCCCCAGTGTGCACTTCCTGGATGCTGCACACCTGACTCATTCACTCACACTCACAGTCTACTTAAGAACTGCACTAACCCTCACTCACTCGCAAAGTATTGTTTGTGCCGCTCTGCCTTCATTACCGAGCGTCAGAGCTGGACCTGATCTTCTGCCTCCTGACCCTGGAGGAACTTACGTAAATTGGGTGTGCACAGCTTATGTGATATTTACATTTGAAATAAGAAGGATAAGCTTGTTTGATGGATTTGTAACTTTGACTTGTAACAAGATTTTCTTGTGCGCTGAGAATGTGCGAGCAGTGCGCGATTGTGCAAGCACGCAGTGAGCATTGCCTTGGGCTATTGGACGGCCGGCGGTACATGATATGGACGGCCGCCATCCGGAGACATTTACACATCGTCTAGTCAGAGCTGCTACTGGCCGGAGATTCGGCTGTGACCACCCAGCTATAAACCGATTTTGTAATGAAGTCATTCCCGCCGTATTTACTGTCGTCAAACTGCCACCGTCTGCATTCATGGCCACAGCAACGATCTCCAGGGAAAATCTAATCTTGAAGATTCTGCAAATGCCTCCCCTTCGCACAATGGCAGTTGTAAATGCTGTCTAAGTCACTCAGTCTGTCTAAGTGACTTGTACGTTAACATTTAATCCAACTTTTTTTAAAAATCAGGTTCCACTGTTAAATAAACATTAATCTGAGCAGTCATCCTTCTTTGACCTCTGTGAGGTCCAGTAATGACTGTCCTACATGTTACCTGCTCAGACACTTGTCTTTTATGACATTCACAGGTTTTCTGCAGGACTTGAGTTTAACCTGTATGAACATGCAAGACAGTAGAACCACAGATGGAAAACACTGGACTAGAGGATCATCCAGGCTGAACCAGTCTGACTTGAAAAATTTCCCACAAACTAAGGTAAAGTTGGGTTAAGTTATGATTGTTGACAGAACAAAACCTAAGTTTTCAACAGGAAATGCTAACCTATCAAGGCGGATCTTCTTTCTGGCTATAGCTTCTTTATAACGTCTTTTTCCATCCTGAAAAACACAGGAAACCCTGCCATTATCTTTCAACAACATACCTGATATGAAATATCCAGAATGCAGAACTTTAGAGGCAGAAGTATAACAGTGTACTTACCACAGGCTCAGGTCGTATCCGCGGCAGCGTGCAAGGTTTTCTTTCATTGTCAAGCACCTCGAATGTCATGAAGGCACTGTTTATATGTCGCAGAGGTTCTCTGCCCTGGTAGGCCTCAGCGCAGACTCCAACCTCCATGCTACAACAAAACCCAGATGGAAGGTTTTGAAGTCCATTATCATTAGGATGAGCTGGACATTGATGACCGGGAGCCTGACCTGTGCTTGAAGGAATTGTTAACGATGGCTTTCAGAACCAGTCGGTCCCCAATGTGGGAGGGGCCCCGAAAATGGAACATGTCGATAGTCCTCAGGGTCGGGTGGGCCTTACACAAACGGCTAGATTCAAGAATATTAAAAATAAACATGGATGTTTTGTTTTAGCTAAAAAATTGGATTTCAAACTCAGTCAAATGTTCTATCCATCCATCTTCGCTTATCCGGGACGCTGGGGCAGCAGTCTAAGCAGAGATGCCCAGACTTCCCTCGCCCCGGTCACTTCCTCCAGCTCCATTGGGAGGACCCTGAGGAGTTCCCAGGCCAGTCGAGAGATGAAGTCTCTCCAGCGTGTCCTGGGTCTTCCCCAGGGCCTCCGCCCAGTGGGACATGCCTAGAACACCTCTCCAGGGAGGTGTCCAGGCTGCATCTGGATTAGATAACCAAACCACCTCAACTGGCTCCTTTTGATGTGGAGGAGACTCGGTTCTACTCCGAGTTCTCCGCAGGTGACCGACCTTCTCACCCTATCTCTAATGGAGCGCCCAGCCATCCTACTGAGGAAGCTAATTTCAGCCGCTTGTATTCGGGACCTCGTTCTTTCGGTCATGACCCAAAACTCATGACCATAGGTGAATATTGGAATGAAGATCAACCAGTAAATTGAGAGCTTTGCTTTTTAGCTCCGCTCTGTCTTCACCACAACGGACCGATATAGCATCCGCATAACTATGGACACTGCTCCGATCCACTTGTCAATCTCACGCTCTGGTCTTCCCAAACTCATGAACAAAACCCCAAGATATTTAAACTCCTCCACCTGGGGCAGGGACACTCCACCTGCCGAGAGATGGCAAACTACCTTTCTCCGGTCAAGAACCATGGCCTCAGAATTAGCGGTGCTGACCCTCATCCCAGCTGTTTCACACTTGGCTACAAACTGCCCCAATGCACACTGGAGGTCCCGGTTCGATTAAGCCAACAGAACAGAACCCTCCGGCCCCTGGCTGCGCCTAGAAATTCTGTCCATAAAAACTATGAACGGAACCGGGGATAAAGGGCAGCCCTGCCGGAGTCCAGCATGCACCGGGAACAAGCCTGACTTACTGCCGGCTATGCGAACCAAGCTCTTGCTCCGGTCATACAGAGACCGTACAGCCCTCAATAAGGCTCCATGGACCCCATACTCCAAGAACACCCTCCACAGGATACCACGGGGGACATGGTGGAATTCTCCAAATCCACAAAACACATATGATGAGCGAACTCCCACAAACCCTCCAGCACCCTAAAGAGGGTGTAGAGCTGGTCCACTCTTCAATTTGACCAAATACAGCATCAAAATTCTTTAATAGATAGAAATACGTCTATATCTGAGGGGGACAAGTGAGTGGAGCTGTAAGATCTGAAAACAGGGATTACCAAACCAGAGTTGGTCTGTTGTCTTAGAAGGACAAAGATCTGCTAAGTAGTGTATCATATCAAAAACAATCTTTTAGAATGTTAAAGAAAGAATGGCCAAAGCTTTTTCTACAAAAGAAGTTATTCTCTACAAGGTTAAAGGTTTGGGGATTAGTATTCCCTGATCTCCTAGTCTGGTTATGGAAACCAGGTAACTCAGTCTTTAATAGGGCAGCAAACCATCACAGCATGGTTGTAATAAATTATTTAGTCTGTGTCTGAGAACTGGACTGAGTGAGTGTGGATAATCACTTTAGCCATTCAGGAGTTACCTTGTTGGAAGGCCACACCCCTACCACTTGAAAGCGAGCTACACAAAATTTGTCACATTGAATGTGGGGGCCAGCAGGCTACACCTACTTTTATTGAAGCATCTGATAGGCCAGTGTATAACTTGAATACGTTGAACTACAGAAAAAATATAATTAAAAAAATGTGGATTATCAAGCAGATATTTTAAAAAAAATAAAAAGGTATCAGTGCAAGAATGGTTCTTCTGACCAATAGAATGATGGAGTAACAGCTGTTTATTTCTCTATAAAAGTCTATGGGAGTTTGGCTTCTTTGAGCTAGCTGCTGCTTCTTGTTTGGAATGCCAGTGGGGAGGGGTCACTCAGTCCAGTTCTTATATACAGTCAATGGTCTATAAAATAAAGCCCCTGGAAAAGACTAGCAGAAAAAGTGCAGCAAAAATACGTTAATAACATGATAAAGCTCCTGCTTTATAATGACGAAGGTAATTTCTAAGCCACCATCCAAAGAAAATGTGGAAAAAACCTGAGGTGTGAAGCTTATGCGAGAAATCTGCCTGTTTAAACTGCTGAGCTCTGAGAAATCTCCTTTCAGATTATGTGCTGTACTTTAGACTGCATTCCTGTCAAACCTGAAAATATGTGAGCTCAAATCGATATGCAGAGTCTATAATCTTTATGTCCATCACTGGAGTTTTCATGACTCTTGATTTTAAACGAGCTTCAAATTTTTCAACAAATGCAAGCACTAAGTGGATACCTTGCTGCAATTGTAGCCACGTTCTCCATCCAGGCCATAATCTGACCACCGAAAGTGCTGACTTGGTGGTTGGCGTGAGGAGGAAGGACCAACTCCACACTCTCCACCCGTGTCCGTTCGGCTGGCACCGCCCCCTCATACTCCTGACATTCTCCTGATGAAACAAGGAGCTTTTAATCAGTCTGAGTTGAAAGGGCCGTGTGTTCAAAACGCCTTGTGTCTGTACCCAGCTGAGCTGTGCTGCTGCTCAGTAGGTCTGTAATGATCTCAGCGTGGATGAGCCTCATCCGCCGCCTCTCCGCAGCCAGGCTGTACTCAATCTGCTCCATGTGTGTGCGTGGAATCACCTGCTTGAGTTGTACCTGTGTGTATACATAAAAACAAACCATATAAAAATCAGATAAATTAACCCGGCAACACCCAAACTCCCATATTTTTATGCTCTAATAACTTTACCTTCCCAGTTTCAGTTCGCCTGGCAACAAAGGTGCCAAAGGCGTGGCAAACCTTCCACTGCCTGCCTGTGTAAAGGTCCTCACATGTGACCAATATGCCCACCTGACCAGAAACAACCACAGAATTCATAACATAATTTTGTAAAAGGCAATTAACTTGTACTGACAAAGGTATTTCCACCAACCTCCATGCTGGATGTAAAAGCTCTGTTGACCTTTGCTTTGATATTGACAACTTTTCCCACCCTTTAGGAGATAAACACAGGACACTCTTTACTGTCAACGTGGAGCTGTGACTGCACTTTACACAGAAAAACCCCTTTTGAATGTGAGACATAATGTTCAACCGCCAGCAGAAAGGTGCAAACCTTTATAACCTAGAAATGACAGAAGAACCCAGACAATGTCGTCTGAAGAGGATATATTTACCCGTTTTTCAAATGTCACAAACATTTTTTTCTTTAAAGAGATAACTACATTTTAACTCAAGCTTCAGGAAATTCCACATTAGCATTTTACATGTAATAAAAGCTTCTCCTACTCTATAAGTCAATTAGCTGGGGTTGAGCCCACTGCAAAACACTTTTCTGGTTGACATCTTACCCGATGGTGAGCTCAAAATGAATGTCATCTACTGATGCAGTGATGCAGGAACAACCTGCATGTCTCTCAGCTGAAACGCAAATATGAAGGCAGTGTCACACAGCAACTACATACATTTTGCTCATTGTTCACTTATGAAAATGTGGTCTTTTGTGATGCATGCATGATATCATCATCATAAGTGTTTCTTGTGTTGCGTCATTCGTCGAAGCGCCCAGATGACCGTCGACGGCTTCAGCCAACGGGTCTTTACGTGAATTCAGTTTTGAGACTTTTCTCGTATGTACCTTTTATATCGCGTATACGGCGCTCATATCACGTTCAAATTACTTGATTGACACAAATACCTCATAAATTGCATATAAACAGCACACTAATCAAGCACGGTTCTTGTTCTACGCTAAATTTACATGTTCTTTGCGTAGTTTATTGGTACATCTTTCGTGGTTTTGAAGTGGTTCATTTGCGATGCATCTGTAAAACTTTCACGGAAAAACCACGACTTTTTTTCACTTGTTCCACGTGTATTCATGTTTGACCAATTTTTTATCTGTACAATATGCACAAAATGTACATAGTGGCAGTGGGACACGGCCTTCAGACAACAGGACAAAAAAACTATAAAGACATGATTTTATAGATTTGAATGGCAAACAGTCTAAGGCACACCTGTGCAATAATCATGCTGTCTAATCAGCATCTTGATATGGCACACCTGTGAGGTGGGATGGATTGTCTTGGTTAAAGGAGAAGTACTCACTATCACAGATTTAGACAGATTTGTGAACAATATTTCAGAGAACTGGTTATTTTGTGTATGTGGAAAATGTTTCACATCTTTGTGTTCATACCATAAAAAATGGGAGCAATAACAAAAGTGTTGCGTTTATATTTTTGGTCAGTGTACAACTAATAAGTACGGTTACGATGTAGTTATGTCTTATTACATTTTGTTTTACTATTAAAGACCGAAATCTAACAGTAATATCTGTGCAACATTAATACACATTTGATGACTGTTGTTGCTTCTCTTTTTCATTTTATTTAAGTATTTAATAAAGTTTGTTCAGGTACATCCAAAAAAATTTGAACGATTGTGAAAATCTTCAGTCAATCTGGTTAGTCAATTTACAAAGTGAAACTCCTACATATTATGGAATCATTACACATTGATTATAATAATTAACTATTGCTTAATTACTGTTATTTTGTTGGTTATATATGTATTTGAAGCCAAAATTCTGTTTCTCAGAAAGCTAGAATATTGAAAAAAATAACTGTTAGAAACTCATGATGTCACCATTTTATCAGCTGATTAATTAGCTAAATTAATTTTCCATTCATTGCTCTCTATAAGCTACATATTCAAGAGACGATTGTTGACATTACAGATGTCCAGAAGACAGTCATCCACAGCCTTCACAAGGAGGATGAGCCACAAAAGGTCACGACCCGGCCGGTTCACAGAGTGCTGTATCCAAGCATGGAAGGAAAAAGTGTGACCAGGAGAAAGTTCTGGAGAACGGCAGCTGTGAGAGGAATGCCAACAAATCCATTCTAGAACTTCAGGGAGCATCAGAAGGAGTGGACTCTGGAGTCAAACCTCTCCTGAACCAGAGACGTCAGCAGCGTCTCACCTGGACTAAGCAGGAACAGAACTGGACTGCAGCTCAAAGCTCCAAAGTCCTGTTTGGAGATGGAAGTCTATTTTACATTTCATGTGGAGGTGAAGGTCCCAGAGTCTGGAGGAAGAGTGGAGAGGCACAGAATCCACGAGTGATTGAAGTTTCCACAGTCGCTGATGGTTTGAGTCTCGTCTGCTGGTGTTGGTCCACTAGGTTTTCTGAAGCAGACATCTACTAGGAGATTCTACAGAACTCCAAGGTGCTGACAAACTTTAAGAAGAAGCTGATTTTATTTTCCAGAAAACTTGTCTGACCAGAACCTGAATCTATGGAGGGTTAAGAAGAAGAACAAGAGTTCTGTCCAGACCGACAGTGCAGATGACCTGAAGCGACGTGGACTTCCATTCCAGCTCTACAGAGCCACAGGCTGATGGTCTCCATGACACAGAGCACTGATGCAGTCATTCGTGCAAAAGGAGGCAAAACAAAGAAATGAAGAACGTTTTGGAAACCTAATATTTGTGCTGAAAACATCTTTCTTAATGGATCTGATGTGATCTTATTTTCTGAGAACTAGAGTTGATGATCTAAAGGCCATAATCATCAAAATTACAAGAAATAAAAGCTTGAAATATTTCAATCTATTTATAATAATTCTATATAACATAGGAGTTTCCCTTTTTGAAATGACTGACAGTAAATTTTGACATCATTTTCCTTTATTTAAATGAGTGTGTGAATATAGTATGTGGTCTACAGCCAGGTTCATGTAGAATGACCAATGATTGTCTCCTATACCAGATAAACAGGCAGTGGAGTCCATCCACTTCAGCAACTGCCCCACACTCAGCTCTCCACAGTGGTTGGCATGGCAGGGCATCACAATCTGACTCATCTGCACCTCTGAGGGGTTTCGGTAGGCTTCCCCGTCTGCATGGATGAGCTGAGTGTCCGTCATGGCGTCTCCATCTTTCTGTCCTGAAGTCATAACTCACTGCTACACAGAAATACAAAGGGGTCAACTGAATTTCAAGAAGAATTGAACCCATTTGTGCAGATTAATTAATAAGCTTTTTGATAAATACTAAAGGAATGCCTCATTAATTGAGTGTTTACTGTGTATTTTAATTAAAAAAAGATTTCGTTTATTTACAAGGGAGAAAATGTGTTTATTTATTTTTTTACTTTCAGCTCTGAAAGCTGCCTTCTTGAGCTTTATACTCAGTAAAATCAATCGATCTCTTCAGTATTACGCAGCATGTTTTTTACCTTAAATGCCCGCGTGCCGACTCCTCTCTTACACAAACTTTTCTGTCCTGATCAAAGTTTTACATTTATGAAAGGGGGGCGGTGACTATTAAGTGCATGAGCTATTTCCAGAGCTGCAGACAGATAATCAGGACATTCCTGCACCGCTTTGGGGTTTCCACTCCAGCGAAACGCACGAGCGCCGAGCCCCCCCCCGTTACGAATGACAGGGGCAGAAGGGGCTCAAACGTCTTACCAAAAGGGTCTTTTCAGCAGGTAAACACCGGCAAACATTAGGCTGACACAAGACAGACAGGCTTACTGGTGCGGATCAACACGCCGTCCTTTCAACGTCAAGGCGCTCGTGGCCGCTTCCACGTTAAAACCCGGCGGAGCGCGAGCGCTCTGCGTCCCGAACCATGGCTCCTCAGAACGCACGGACGCCCCCTCTAAAACTATTCACTAAGCAACAACAACAACCGCTTTATTGGAGAAGTTTCTCCACTGGAGGGAGAAGGAGCGCGAGAGCCGCGGCATCGTGTGGCGTTTTTAAGGTGGACTGAATGAGTTCCTATGAGAGGAACTGACGACGCCACTCGGGAAAACAGACAATCTTAATTCAATTATAACCTGTGTTTTCGTTCTGTTTATGACGTAGTAAACCATAATCATAGAAAGCATTTAAAAAAGTTTTATTCAATCACTTTCCTCTGGGTTGGGAGATTTTAAAGATGGGTTTTTTTCTTTATCTTTTATTATTATTATTATCTAAAAGTCTTGAACATCTTAAGTTTTATCCTTTCTTATTCCCTAGAGGTTTAATTTTATTCTCTTAACCATCAAAGTAGTAATGATTTAGGTTAAATTGACTACTATCTATTAGCAAGAATCTTATTTTGTTTTTGTTTTTCTCACGCCAATAATTAACTATCTATTTTCAAAGCATGCTCTGTGGTCTTATCATTATGATTTAGCTGTTTTTAGCCAAATCGAAAATGGTACACAAAAAACTGTTGGTATAGTTTTAAACTGAGTAAGCCTGCCCTCATTTACCATCATCACCCTGATTCACAATAATTTGAATACTTAAATATTCAGAAATGCAATTTTAAGATTAATTTTCTTCATATTTATCTCCTACATTGTGAGAAAATGCCACGAGAACATGCTAAAAACACAAAAAAATATATTTTTCATTGGTATGAGTCAATTCCTTTCTAATTCCATTCTTTGTGAATATATTATATGTTTATTTTCTGAATTTATCTTTTTGGAATAAATGAGTAGATTATTAACTGCTTTACTGAATTTAAAATGCATTTAATGAAAACATTGGCATTTTTATGTTGACTGAACATTATATAAATGCATAGTTTTGACACATCAGAAATGTTACATTTTGTCCAAACCAAAAAAAAAATTACAAATAACCGGTTAATCAAAAAATAGCCTACTTTTACATTTCAGTGAATTTACAACAGATAATAATTATATAGTGACTACTCTCTAATAAAATGTTGAAAATGACTTACACGATTATCGAGTTTTAGGATTCCAAATATTTGAAGTAAAAAAAAACAGGAATGTTTATATTTTTATATAAAAGCACTGCAAATTTCACAATTGTTTTTAACCTGAGTCAGAGCGAAACCACAAAAAGGGGGACCTTAAGGCAGCCCGCGTCTTCTGATTGGCTAAAGCCGCACTCAGTCAAGAAGGCCCCGCCTCTTCCTCGCGACCACGCTCGGTTGTGGCGTTTGATCGAGGAGGAGTGTGGTTGGAGTGCTTAAGGCTCTCGGCCGCGATGATCTGACAGATGAAATAACGAGAAAAAAAGAAAGAAAGCGAAGGCGGCCGTCGTCCCTCCGACAGACCATGTTCCCCAAAGGCAAAGGCACCCCGGTGCCGTCGGACAGCCAGGCCCGAGAAAAGTGAGCTCCAAACGGTCCCTCTGAATTTTTACCCGCGGTCTCTGTTGTTCGCTGGACGGGCTAGCTTAGAGGCGATTTCCTCCTGCCGAGAATGGAATTGAATGAACCGCCTCGTCTGCTCGCCATTCCTCCTCCGAGCTCCGGTTCTCTGCCCGCTCGCGGTTAGACATATTTTTTTGTCAATTTTCGACCGTTTTTCTTATAATATGTGGGCGTCGTTTAGCTTTTGTCGTTCGTCTCCTATTTTCGCAGCGCGAGCGCGGAAGGAGAAAACAATAACAGCGGCGCGCGACAGCACATTGTTTTCTGCCGTTGGTTTCCAGCCCATCAAGGCTGCTGGCGAACACACAACAGGCTGGAGCAGGGTTTTCTCTGTCACATCATTATGACTTTCATTTTCTTTATTTTCATGATGCCTCTGCAGCTCCACTGCTTTTTTTTTTTACCCCATTGTCGTTATGATTGTTGGCTGTTTTGAAGCCATTGTTCCCGGGCCTGCACGTCTCCCTCCGTTTGGGAGACCCGCTGTTCTCTTACGTTGATGTTTTTTGTTTGTTTCCTGCAGGTTGGCTCTATACGTCTATGAGTATTTGTTGCACATAGGAGCTCAGAAGTCTGCACAGACCTTTTTATCAGAGGTATGTGGAATCTAGGGGGAAGGTCCATCACATTGGTTTCCCCCTTTCTAATTAAAACTCCAATTAATCAGTTAATTCAATGATCTAATTAGTTATTTAATTGACAGATCCGATGGGAGAAAAACATAACACTTGGAGAACCCCCGGGGTTCCTCCACTCCTGGTGGTGGTGAGTCTACTCTTTTCGCAAATGTCATTTTGTTGTTGTTGTTGTTGTTTATGCTTCATAACATCACCTGTCTGCAGTGTTTTCTGGGACTTGTATTGTGCTGCTCCTGAGAGGAGGGAGACATGTGACCACTCCAGTGAAGCAAAAGCCTTCCATGATTATGTGAGTGAAGCAAAATGATCTGTTCTATCTTCATTTAACCCATTATTGAAATAAATTAAAAACAGACAATTCCACTGAAACAAACCAACTAAATAAAAATTCCTTTTTAAAAAAAAATCAATGTGGGGAAATACTCACTACTACCATTCAACTATTATTGACAAACACAGCTTTATACTAAAATCATAATTCCTTTCAAACTTCATTTTAAAAAATCCTCCTCATATAATTCACGTATACAGACAGTGTGGGTCACAGAGGTTTATTTACTGGGCTTTACAACATTCAAACACTTTTAAGCTGTTGGTGGGTCAATTGTTGCCAACATCAAGCTTTATTGGCTTCTGGGAAAACCGAGCTGATGTCAGCATATCCTGAGTCAGACCTGTCCGGCGCTCGCCGTCTTTGTCCGCACGCCTCTTTCCTCAGTTATTAAGCTGAAAAAGGTGTTCTCCCCAGAGCTCCATGTTTGTTTTGAGGTGTTCTCTGCTCCCAAGTGTAACCGTTCTCCTTAAATCACAAACGTCCTGCTGTCTTTGTGAATATGAAAGTTGGAAGATGCAGCCGTGCGTCAGGCTCCCCCAGCCTGAATGTGAGCTTTGTTTGGCTGGCATTCCTCCTACTATGGAAACACTCTTGAATTTGCATGTTATAGTTGTTTTGCATCGTCACAATTATGCTATTTTGAAGAGGGGAGGGTGTTTCCTTTAGCCTCACCCTTTCAGGATATGAGTCGGTGTTGAAAACAGAGCATTTGTACATTGAAGAAATTAGCTTGATTTGTTTTCATAATTAGACAAATGCTTGATGTAGATTTAAGCACCTAAACTAATTTGATCACTTTAGAAAATATATTACCTGTAAAATCATCCTCAGACTGATGGGCTCAGTGACCTGATGGGTCAGTGTTGGGTTCAAATGCCGATTTTTGGGTGTGCTTTCGGCAGAGATGGTTGCTGGGGTAACAGACCTCTTCCTTTGCTGGTGACCTAGGATCTGATGTATTTTCAAAGCATTCCCAGTGGGTTTTTTTCATTATGATTATGTCATTTTTAGCCAAAATCCAGAATCCTGTGTTGTTTTCTAAGACGGATAGTTTCTGCTGAGCAGCAGGAATTGATTAGATATTCACCTCTGGGTTGTGGGCGGGACCATTAGCACTGATGAGGCCTGCGCTCATTTCCCATCATCCCTTTGTTTCTCCCGCTAGCTTATAGCCTCTCACAGCCTCAACCTAACATTTCCGCTGCAACCAAAATGGAGAGCGATATCGGAGATATCCAGTATTCCAGTTTAGATCCAGATTCCAGCTCAGACCAGGAAAACGAAGACGGTCATGGATCTATTTGTCTGTAAGTGGATGCATCGAAATGGAGCGGGGCTGGGAGCTTGTGGTCCGCCGTAGTGGCTTGTATGTCACTACTACAGACTTTTTCAAACAGCATTTTTTCATCTGCTCCTCATTCACAACAAGTTAAACAAAGAAAAACTCACAAATGCAATTTTAAGATTAATTTTATTCATACATATCATTTATTACTAGAAGAATGCCACAAGATCATGTTAAAACCACTATTTTTTAATGGGAGTGAGTCTTTAAGAAGGGGAACTGCACGTTTAGTTTGAGAAGCAGCCATAACTGGCCTCGGCTGCTTCTATCTTGAGTTGTTTATTTTAAAATTGACTTGTAATATTGAAAAATGATTATTTCTATGTAGATTGAAGTCTGTATTTACTAGTAGCCCCCTCAGTGAAGTATTTGTTAAAATTATAGACAAAAAGATCAGAAGTACATCAGAGAAACGGATGCTTGGGTCGCCTTCGCCTCAGACCATGTGATACATTAAGCATATGAAGGAACGGTGTATTGCCATTGGATGTGGTGTTGGTTGAGAGCTTCTGTGTGGTTAGCTCTCTCTGACATATTGTGGTTGCCCTTTGCTTGAATGTTGGCTCTCTTTGTGATCATTGGAGGGGGGGTCAAGCCACTGCTCGTCTGTGTGTGTGGATAGCACTAGTCCTTGGACCCTCTCCTTTTGTCTAAGTGGGGGAGGTGAGTTCTGCTCTGCTACCCAGCCCTGTAACCAACCCCCCCCCCCCCCCCCCCCCCCCCCCCCCAGCATTCATACTGGGCTGACTGACCCCCCACCCCCACCCCGCAAGGGCTCCGTGGCTGTGGCGGAGCGGCTGATTGATGGCTGTCACAGCGTTGAAGTCAGACTAGAAAAGGAAAAGGGAGTGGCGTTGTGGCATATGCCCAGCATCCACCACGGCAGAGCGGCGGCGGGAATAAAAAAAAAAGAGGAGGGGAGGGGAGCGTGGAGATGAGAAGGGACGGGGGGGTTGTCGTCCAGTCAGGATGCAGAATGGGCTTTTATGGTGTTGATTAATGGTTAAACATTTACAAGCTAAACATGTTGGCTGGTTGTGAGGGCTCTGTTTTAGAGGGAGAAGCTGTTAGGAGCAGACGCTCTGGGGTCTGCAGCTGGGTGGTCCTCGCTGTGGCACGAACATCTACATCACATCTCCCTCAGCTTCTTTGAAACACACTTTTAGTCTTCTGTCTGTGTATTTTTCCTTTAAGAGTCATCCAAGTTCTTTCTTTGCTCCTCATACTGCCCATCCCCCTTGCCCCCACGCCCCCTTTGTTTTTGCAAAAGGAGAACATCCGCCGCCATTCTGCCCTTTTGTAACCCGTGTCAGTGATTCAGGTGTTTGTTTGGCAGAGACAGCTTCATGGTTTGAAGAACACACGTATTTATGTGCTGAATCATGATTTAGGGGAAGGGTGATCTGCCCAGAAGCTCCCCCGGGTGATTGTAACGGAGGCCCCAAACCAGAGCTGGTAGCCTCAAGCAAGACGGAGACATCTGCTCGTTTCTGGTAGCAGAAGGGCTGCGTGGAAAAGAGGCTTCTTTTGAGCAGAAGCAGCATCAGGCTGTACGCTGAGCACAGCTGTGGGCTTCAGAGGGATGTGATAAAGATCTGGCATAACATGTCTGGAAACTCACCGTTCACAAAGCCTCTCAGTCTGCCTAACACTTTCTGCTCCTCTGCCAAAGAACATTTTTGTGGTCAATACCTAAATACTTTGTGTGTTTGTGTGTGTGTGCGCGTGTGCATACGTCACTCCAGGAATGGCCTTCTTAAAGCAGAACAACAAAAGCTAAAGGCTGTTCTGGTCTCATTATATCAGAGCCAGACAGCAGGAGTAAAGAACCACACAGAAAGGAAGACCCACGATAGTCCAGACATTCATCTAAAACTGTGATGGAAAGGATAGTTTTATTTAGTAAAAAAGTTAATTGATGTAATTCAACAATTTCTGAATAGATGGTAAACCCCCCCCTACTTAAATGTTGTCAATAATGAACATTATTTTTTATTATTTTTAGTAAATTATTATCTCTTCTTCAAAGATTTGAAATCAAACCAACATAACTGCTGCCGAGGAGTTCCCTAATTATTCAGTCACTTGAATGACAGACAGGCCACTCAATTCCAGTTCTGATAAACAGTCAATGGTTGTACACCAAACTAGCCTAACCTGGTCTGTCTCAAGCCACGATTTTGCAGGTGAACCCTGGTGCGGTTCACTATAATGTGCACACAAGGTTGCCTGGTTAAATTAGAGCAGAGAGAAGGAAATCTAATCATTTGGAGTAAAACAGTTTTTAATCTGTCAGAATATCCTGGCTGTTCTAAACCTACGCCCATATACGTTGAATAAAAACTAAAATCTAAGCATTTCATCCAGTGTCAGAATTATTTCTGTTCATTTGTTAAAGAGCATATATTCGGGATAACAATCTGTCTATGACGCTATGACACTGAAACAGTCATTATTCCTGTCAGGAAAATAAACTGTCATTTTTTTTAAATTCATTTTGCAACTCACTAAGAACACTCCCTCAAACTGACAAGTGGAGCCTCACGTTTTGTTGGTGGATCTTGTCTATCCAGAAGGTTTGTCCACAGAATTGACAAATGTAAACTAGATATTTTTGCATGAGGTTCATTGAGCAAACTGTCAACTGATAAACGAGGCTGTAAACTATCCGAACATATGATGTCATCTGTGAACATAGTTCTTCTTTATGCAAG
Source organism: Oryzias curvinotus (assembly GCA_023969325.1). Classification (NCBI taxonomy): domain Eukaryota; kingdom Metazoa; phylum Chordata; class Actinopteri; order Beloniformes; family Adrianichthyidae; genus Oryzias; species Oryzias curvinotus. The sequence continues at coordinate 21,233,754 of CM043709.1, forward strand.
ATAATATAGTATAAAATGTGGTTATTATACACACATGACTTTAGTATATGAGCTTTTTTAATCCAGCTGAAAATGTTTTTACAGTCTTGATTTACGGGGTTTTAAGGACACTAACTTTTTATGTAAAGAGGACAATCTTAGTTTGGATGCAGATGTCATTATCATTGTAATTCTTTGGAGGTAGTTTTTTTTATGCTTCATGGTTTGTTGTATTTTAACTCTTAGTTGGTCGTAATGTTCTGGCGAATAAATATTTAAAATCCCTAAAGACAAAACTGTCTTTTAGAAGATAGAAAGCTTTGTTGCTCTGGAATCTCCTAATGCTATGAGATAACGCCAGAAATTCATCCCTCAGTGGGGAAACGAACAGATTTAGCAGAGATGGTTTGCGTTCACAGCTTCTCCGGTTGTAACATAACTGTTGCCTCTAATTAAAAATGGGATATTCAGCCAGAAGACTGTTCATGCAGGGATGCTAGTATTCTGGGCCAGGTAAACATAATTTTTCTGGAGACAGTATTCCTTCAATGACTACACTTGGAGTGGCCCCTCCCCCCTGTGGCATTCCAAACTAGGAAGTACCTGGGGGCTCCAAGAAGCCAAAATCCCATAGATTTCTATCGAGAAATAAGCAGCTGTTACTCAGTCATTCTCTGGCTCTGATTTTTTTTTTTTTAATGTTAATGATGATCCCCAAAATTCTTCATGGTATTTTTTCTGTAGTTCAAATTATTCAAGTTATAAACCGACTAATCAGAATGCCTCAATAAAAGTAGATGGAGCTTGTTGGCCCCCACATCCAGCATTCAGAATGTTTGACAGCTTTTGTGTAGCCCATTTTAAAATGGTAGAAGTGTGGCCTTCCAACAATTTCACTCCTGTTTGGAGAGAGTGGTTGCCGCAGAAACGATGGCTCAGTTTTCAGACCAATCACTGCTTACTGCTAATGTCTGGCTCCAACATGGCGGCATCTGTATTGTGAAAAAAGGCGACTAAATTCATTTTATATGGTTGGAGCCGCAAGTAAACTATTTTCTATGCCAGACGTCACACTCAGTCAGTCCAGTTCTCTGATACAGTCAATGGTGTAAACCTGCTAGAGCCCTGTAGTGAGTGAAACATGTGGACCTCAGTAGTGTTTTGTTGATTATTCTTGTGGACGGACTTGTAAAACACTTTGGTGGCATTCGTGTGACTGTTTTCCTGATGGGTCCCTCTGGCAGATTTGAAGCTGATCTCTCTGTTAACCCTTTGAAGCATGTTCACCTGATCACGTCTATTAACTTTGCCGCAGAACTCATTTTTATGTAGTTTACTTGTGTTTTGACACGGGTGGTTGCATGATTAATTGTCTTGTGCATTGAAGTCGTGGCACTAATAAGACATTCAGGACAGACGTGTGTTGAAGTAGACTCTGACAGGCTGATGACTGTGAGGTTTTTAAATGATGGCAGTAGCTCGCTCAACAGGATCCCTTCACATTAACAGACAAGTGCAAAGCAGATTGAGCAAGAGTCAACAGAGACCTGAGGTCATCACCGCAAAAACAAGTTTTGATGCCGTAACCCAACTGGAGCAGCGAGAGTGTTTTAAGTCATTTTAGGTGGGCTTAAAGCATGTCAGCAGCATATTACATATCAGCCATGTTCCTCACCAGGTTTCCTACCAAACCTAATCATGTTATTTCTCCTTAAATAATATTTAGCACATTGTGCTAGTCTGGTTATAGCTTTTTCATGTATTTTAAACACATTTGGACATCATATTATGTTTCATTGTAATTTATATGCTCATACCTTAAAGTAAGTAAAAGCTTTTGCAGTTTGATTATAATCTGAGTTTTTTTTTTTCCAGTCAGATTTTTCAGTTTTCTGCTAAATATAAGAATAGAATAGAACACTTTGTGTAGTTTGTGTGGACATCCTACAAGTGTCCTACAGGCACTCCGTTTCACGTGCACAGCCGTTGCGTCCAGCATTTGTGCGCGGTCAGTTAGGTGCCAGGACATGCATCTTACTAACGGCTAGATCAGGGGTCGGGAACCTTTTGGCCGAGAGAGCCATGAACACCACATGTTTTGAAATGTAATTTCTTGAGAGCCATACAATAATGTAGCGTCCCTTTCCCACACTGAGTCACGGAGACTTAATCTCTTTTAAGGTTCTTTATTCTGGTTACTGCAGGCCGTAACCAACGCTGTACAACTTATTCAGCAACTCCTGAATCTCTCCCACCGAGAGCGCTCCCCCCAAATTTGTATTCCCCCGCTCCTGCACCAGCCCTCCTATTTCCCTTATTCGGCCCATAGCTGAATCCCATTGGTCCAAACTACCTAACAACAGGCTGAGCGACAGAACTGAGGGCCAACCAGCATCTCTGCTTGATGCGTTCAATGAACTCCGGAACTTAGAATACGACCCAACAACCACCCAGTCCAACTCAGTCCACTACAATATATTTAAAACTATAAATACAAGTGAATGTGAGCATTTTATGTAATTTAAACACTTTTAAAATACAATAAGTCTGTGGATTCTTTTTAATAACATTGTTATGCTGTTGCATAGTATTTCTTACCATTATTACGACTTCTGGTGCTGCATAGTTTTGCTGATGGTCTTGTCTGGTTGATAAGTGGTGAGTTTAAGCTTCATGCAGGTGTCGAGACTTCCATTGATCGTAGGTTGGTCTTAATGTTCTTTAGATGTAAAAAGACTGCTCACATCCAAACATTGTCAGTACATACACTCACACGCTGCAGTGTGTGGTATGTGACAGGCAGCGTGTTCTAAGTTTTGACAATCACCTCACCGCCTGAGCCCACTTCCTCTCCTCTTTTCCTTCTCAAACATTTGGGGCTCCTTCTCAGAGAAGGGAAAGTGCAGCTGCGGGGACGGCAATTCGCAGGTTTCAGCCTGGTACAAACTCTTTGATAGAACAGATAATAGTAAACTGAAAGTGGCACAGATTTCTTTTCTCCAAGCACCGCTACTACTACGTCCCCCGTGGCATCGGTTCGCGCCCGAGGAGGACTGGCCTAGTGACATTTTTTTTTTAAATAGTTAAAGATTTGTCTGTGAGCCAGATGTGGCCATCATAAGAGCCCGACCCCTGCTCTAGAGTGTGGCGTAAGGGCACCGTATGATAGTATCACCCGTGCGTGTAACTTTCATTATCATTACAAATACTTCACAATACCTTTGCCACACACACAACAATGATACGTTCCATTTTCATGATGACCCTTGAGGTGATCGATGTTTTGTGAGCTAACCCTAGCTTTAGCATCTTATAAAGACAAACGCTACATGCACTCGGTAGAGCACTTTTGGTAGCAACAGCCTTCAAACTGGTTTTGAAATGAATGAAATCAGCATCGGCTCTCTGATAAGACAAGGTTGCATATAAAGTGGATTCATGTCTGTTATAAACTACCATTTTTTATGTTCTATTAAATAATTTTATTTTATTTATCTATCTACCACGTCTTAAAGTCCTGTCCGGGAAAATATTTGTCTGACATTAAACCGGATCATGGTTGAATGTCCGCGGACGGAACATCTCATTATAGCATCGTTGTCTAACGACAACACTGTCTCCAGATCAACACTTGTATTAAACTTTCTGGTTGTTGCTGTAACTCCAGCAAGTTTATCCTCCACTTCTGTCTGGATCCTGTTAAAAATCCTCACATTTCCTGCAGCTTTATATTAGCCCAAACTAAACGCTACACAGAGGTAAAACGAAAGAAGTGGGTGGAGGTGTGTGTGTGTGTGGGGGGGGGCATTAGTGTGTCGCTTACGCAAACCATAGTTGTGTGCCTCGTGGAACAAGCTTTCTTTTCTTTTTTCCTTGCGGAACAAGATCCTCTTTGCTAGCTGCCGTTTCACATCTGCGCCTTGCGAGAAATAGGAATATCAAGACGCCCCAAAAATCTCAAAATCTTTCCCCTTAAAATAAATCTACTAAAACAAAAACTTCAAATGATTTGATTTAGCGCCTAGCCCTAACTGGCACCAAAGCATTTGTTAAAAAATCTTTTGATTTATATTTTATTTTTGTTTCCTGTTTTTGATTGTAAACGTCTTTGCTTGTGTAGCCTGTAAATGCTGTTTTATATACATCTGCGGATTTAACCTATGGTGTAACAGATTGACACTATATTTTTTCTTTGCTCTTCTTTGATGCACAAACTGTCGGGTTCTCAGCAGAACTCGGGTGTGCATCCATGTTGTGCCGTTGAAACGGCAAGAATGTTGGGAGAGGAGAAAAGCACTTCCATTATGCCTGCAGGAGAAATGCAGCGCTGCACACGCATGCCCACTCACTACCCAGCTGCGCAAGCCTGCATGCATCTGAACCAATGTATGAGAACCCTTTTTTAAACGTCTGCACTTGAACGGGGAAACCACAAAACAAGAAGCAATCTGAATCTTGCGAGTTCCCCAATTGTATCTGTGCTGCTATAGAATCTTTGGAACAGGAAAAAGCCTCAGACAGTTGATCAAAACTGCCTCCTTGAATGCTTACATTCAATTTTTTAAAACATCCAAACCTGGCACAGATAGAGAATTTTCAATATGGATATGTTTTAATCTGATTTATGAATGAGGACATGTTGTTTTTGTTAGTAATAATCACAGATTTGATGGTTACACGTTTGTTTCTTCCAGCCAGACAGAAGAAAATGACTGTCAGTTTGTTGTGCGGCTCTGGTCGGAGTCCTGACATCATCCTTCAGCTCACATTTGGATGACTTGTCTGGGCAGTTCTAATCTTGAAAAACAAGTTGTGTTTTATATTTGCAGCCGTTCTCCTGCAGTTTAACTGAACAGCTGTGGTCCTGTTGGCTTTAGAAATGTAGCAAAGGAGCAGCGGTTTTGAGATGTCGGCTTAAAGTAAATATGAGCTCTCCAACAAAGGACGTGCGATTAAACTAAATGTAATTGCACAAAACAGTTTCAAATTTATGAAGAACATGAGTGGCAGTTTCTACTTTGAGTAACTGGTAGTGTCTCACCTGAAGCAGCTTCCTGAGAGGCCATGAAGCAAACAGCGTTATGTTCATTTATAAAGCAGGAAGGAAGCTGTTAGATGTTCAATATTTGTAATAAATCATATTATCGAATTCATTTCCAAATGTTTACGGGGGTTAACATCGATAATGATTTAGTATTTGAAGGCCCACTCTGATGAAAATGGTGTTTTTGGTGTTTTTAACACGTACTTATGGCATTTCTCTGATAATGGTGGACGTAAAAAGAAACCTAAGCTCAAAAATGCATTTCTGAGCATTTCTTCCTTCAAATCGCTGTAAATCAGGAGCAGATGAAAAAATGTCTGAAAAGATCATATTTGTGATGGAAAACATACACTGTGCGGTCCAAAAACTATTCAGCCCATTCTGGCGCTTCCACTTGCAGACAAATAGATCCAAGAACATCTTTGTTTTCCTTGTCTGAACTGGAATCTGGATACAAACTGTACGGCTAGAAATCGCCGACATTGCTCGCCATTTTTGTTGCACCACTACACAGGTCACAGGTCTTTTTATTTTTGTCTCAAAACGACATAATCATAATGAAGAGACCACTGGAAACACATGGAAAATAGATCAGAAGATGATCAGAGTGAGACTTTAAAGCAAAATGCAGCTGAATCCGGTGCCTCCCTCTCAGGAAAAAGGACCATAAACTGCTTTACAGTGTTTGTTTAAATAAACTATGCTCAGTTAATTCCAACAAAAAAAGGTCAAACTATCAGGCGAAAAGCTGTAGCAGATGTGATTTATATTTCTATTCAACAAAATAAAGACACTCATCATCCATTTTCTAAGTTTATACGTTTGCTTTTAGACGAATGCTATAAAATAGTTCACTGTAAAACACGAGGTCATGCAAGTCAAGAGTTCTTCATTTTCAATTTATCCTTAAAAAAAGCTAAAACAAAATTAACACCTTCCTCTAAAAAAAAAAGGAAATTCCTTAAGTGAACAACAAAATGGTTAGTTTTTGCAATTCAGTTTTAATCTCCAAATATTTTTTTATTTTTGAGCGTTTGAACTTTTTTTTTGTAAACATTATTTACAGCCGAAAAATCATGTAGTTTCTAGTGGTTTAAGCTACCTATCCTGAAAAAAAATGCTTCTAAATTTTTACAAAAACATTTTTAAACAGTATCACAGAAAATATATAATTTTTCCTTTTAGATCCTTTTAGAATCAAATAAAAAAATAGAAAGTTCCACTTCGATCTTCTGATTTATTTTCAAAGTGTTCCCAGTGATCTTTTAATAAAAATGGAATCCCAAAACCTGTGTTGTTTTCAAGGATGTAGTTTCTGCAGAGCAGCAGGAGTTTGTTAGAAATTCTCCTCTGAGTTGTGGGGGGGACTGTCCACCCCCCACCCCCTTTCCTCCCCGTTGCTGAGACTTTGGAGCTACACCTGGCGTGTTTTTTACATCACAAATACGCTCTTTTTCAGATGGCATTTCTTCGTCTGCCCCTGATTCCCAACGATTTTAATAAAAAAATGCTCAGAAAGTCAATTTTAATTATACTTTTCTTTATAAATGTCTCCCGTCATCAGAAAAATGCCACGAGAACTTGTTAAAAACACCATTTTCATTGAAGTGGGTCTTTAAATCATATTTTTAAAAATCATTTTTTCTGTTAGTGTAGTTTGCTTCATTTTAACAGTTTAAACAGTTTTTTAAAGTAGGTTTTAGCTCGATTCTGTTTTTTACTCTCCACTTCAGGGTTTTATTTCATACTAGTTTGGTTCTGAGGTGAAGCTGAGGTTCCCTCACCGAAGTATCTGCCGCTCCAGATCCACGCTGCTTCTGCCTGAAGGATTTGTCTGTTTTGCACTTAGCTGATTTTTCTGCACCATCCTGTAACACCACCCAGCGAAGGAGGGGGGGGTGGGTGCCCATGTCACAGTGCCGCTCAAATCTGATCAGATGCGATTTTTCCTGCTGGTCTCACTTCTGCTCCCACTGAGGAATTTCACACAGAGCCATGCGGGTGCAGTCTGAGCTGATATAATTAGGGAAGGTGCAGTCGATAAAAGGGAGTGTGTTGGCTGTTGGAGGGGGGGGGGTGCAGGTCTGCGTGGAGGCTTTAGAGCTTCGTGTGAGCGTGGATGCTGATGTTCGCGATTGTTGCTTGTTTGCCTGCATCTGTGCTTCAGTATGAGCAGGCGGCGCATTAACAAACGGAAGGGAGGGTGGTGTCCTCTGGAAGCTAAACCCCACAGCTCAGAAGACATTAGCTCATCTCAGATTGCTTCAGCTGCAGGGAAGAAAAATTCAGTCAATTAGGAGCGTGTGACCAAAGCAAATGGCACATTAGTGAATTAGGGCTGTGGTTTGAGCAGGAAATAGGCCCCGCTCACCCCTGCTGTGCAGCAGCACTTTGCAGCCACTGACTCGGTGCATCCCACTGATATTTATCTGATCGGCTGGATCCTAATCAGCAGAGCTCAGACCTCAATAAAGACCCCATTAAACCCTCACTGAGGTCTCCAAAAGCAGCAGGGCAGTTTGTTAAATTGTGTTAAAAGAGATCTTGTGGAACTGCGTTCACCTTTGTGCACCAATGACTGTCCCATTTCAAAGATGGGTCTTCTCACCTTTCTTTGATACAAACGTTAAATGATTTTTAAAAAAACAAAAAAAAACCAGAAGAAAGTCTTAAAGTCAGCTGATGAAATGAAGCACAGTGGGAGGTTTTCATGTTCTCATTTGTCCCTTCTCCTCAGAGCGCAGCAGCAGCCCCCAGCCCTGTGATGGGAGGAATGCCCCCTGGTGAGGGTATGCCAGGAGGGCCTATGCCGCCAGGCTTTTTCCAGGTAAGTCAACCAAAAGCCAAATATTTACCTAAAGAATGGTTTTTAGCACATCCTATTTTTAAAGTTCAATAGCTTTGAAATCATGAGAAATATCATTTTCATGAAAGGATACAAATGATTGAACTTGTTTCTGACAAACCCACCAGTGTTTGTAAAAACAGTCTGTGTGTTGTGTTGCATGCAGCTCTGTCCATCTCAGTGCATGTGCGGCCATCCCTCATTTATCAGGAGTTGTATTCTAAAAATACCCGCCGCGATAGATGAAATCCACAAAGTAGTCAGCTTTAACTATAGATGTCTTAAGGCTGCGAATCCATCACACTTCATTCACTGACATGAACAGACTTTTCTCTCTTGTTTGAACTTTCAAAGTTCAAACTTTTGTGGAAAAAGTCCCATGCATCTCTACGGGGGGTGGACCCGTGCAGGTCCTGTGGGTTTTGTGTTGTCCGGGTCTGTGGAGGGTCGTAGAGAGGAGCGGCTGAGGAGGTGTGTGTCGGGCAGTTCCTTGAGGCTCGTACGGTCACCTCAAGGGACGTCATAAAAATGGAACAAACCGTGTGTGGCGCGTGTGGTATGTGTATTATGAAGTCTTCATACGGATAATGGGTGATGCTGTTGTACAGTGTCCTTACGCCACACTGCAGTCATTAGTAAGCTGTGACCACGCGTGAACGCCAGTGCCTATGGACGCCTGTTGGATGTCCACACAAACTGCACTCAGATTGTCTAATTTCCTCACTTCTAACAGTTAGGCTGCAGCAAGGAGCGTGCACGTATCATGTGAACAGCACTAACAGGCTCTTTTTGCAGTCCACAGGATTTGGGGGGGCTGAAAAAAATGAAAAATTCGCCTGCATCTCACCTACTTTCACCCTTACATGTTAAAGTGTTCAGTACAGCATGACTGTAGAAAAAGATCATGAACATTTTCTCTCACTGCGTGGTCAACCACCTTGATATCTACTGCCTGTCCTGTACAGGTTTAACAATTTTTCACCTTATATGTAAAACCATATATAAGGTCAGTAAGGCATAAGTCCAGATGACGATGATAGATTCACTTAAATCTATCAAGCTGAACACAAGACTCAGCAAATTGAGGAGGTTGATTGCTATGCTTTACAGCCAATCAGGATGCAGAACACAATAGTCTGTCACAAGAAAGATTTTTAAAAATGGTGAAAAGAAGCAGCACCTCAGGAAGGTGAAGTCTTTGCAGACACCGGACTCAGAAGCAGAATAAAACTGCGATATTAGCCCCCGAGTGAAGCACGTCAGCCGGTTTACAATGCACTGGAAGCGCTGTGAGTCACTGCTATCATTCTAATACCAGAAGACATTTTGAACACATTTGCGCTCATGCTTTTCATGGAGAAAAAGGCAACGGCGTAGGCTTAATTACAGCCCTCACTCTCAGATGAGCAACATTAGCATGGTGGTGTTTAGTGTTGTTATGAAGCTAATTGCACAGAGCTTAATTGATGCTGTTAATTGAAGGAAATGAGCACTGATAACACGCTGCATGCAGGAGGCTTCTCAGTGTCTTTGACTGACAGGCGCTTTCACGCACACATCCTCCCCATCTCTGTCTCTTTTCTTCAGGAATTTCATTTGCTTCTTCCCCTCTGCCTAGTTCCACTTTAACTGTTTGCTGTTCGTACGTTGGCGCATTATTTTTGTGTATTTGGCCCAAAACCTTTGTTCTTGCATTCCAGCTGTCCTCTGGCCTGCAGTAACCCTCTCTCTGCTTTCTCTCGCACCGTCTTTCTCCTCTTCATCTCAAACCCCCACCCCCACCCCCCTGTCCTGTCCTCCCCCTGCGTCTTAAATTCGAGTGACTCTGCAGGGTCCTCCTGGTCCTCAGGGCTCTCCTCACCCCCAGCCTCCTCCCCCTAACAGTATGATGGGACCTCACAGTCAGGTAAACGCCGCATTTCTTTCTCGCTCCTCCTCTTTTCCTGCGGTTTTGGCGTCTGCGCTCACCTGGTGAAGCCGGTGCGTCACGTCATGCTTTCGCCTTCATCTCAGCTTATGCTTGAATTGGGATTAAATGAAACTGCAGTGGATCTTCCGCTGAACATGTTTACTCTCTGTTCAGCTCTCAAGGAGCAACTCTGCTTTTGTTGTAGTCCTTCATGTCGCCTCGCTTTGCTGGAGGACCAAGAGGCCCCCCCATGAGGATGGCCAACCAGGTCTGTGAAGAAAAGCAACTGTTCACAAACGTTTAAGATGGTTACTTATTAACTAATGTCAGAATTCAATCAGAACATCCCAGTCTACATGTTTTAGTCTTTCATCTGATTTTATTTAGAAAAAATGTACTTTTAAACGTCCTGTTAATTTTGACATCAGGCCTGTTTTTGGTAAACAATGCGGAGCTAACGGTCGTAGCGTTAGCTTTGCTAATGTAGGAACAAATATTTCTCCAAAAGAAACTCCTTGTTGCTGGTAGTGCTCCAAAAACCGCACTCCTTACATCACTTCTGGCGCCCCCGGTTTTGTTGACACGTGTGCAAATGTAAAACTGAATCAAATGGGATACACGCGGATACATACCAGGAATTATTCACCTTTTGAGGAGAAATCCCAGTTTTATTCTGAAATGTAATTATTTACTGGTATCAGATTCAAGTTCCTCTCCGGTTATTTTCCAGTGTTCTTTTTACGATGATTATGCCATTTTTAGCTAAAATAAAAAAACCTTTGTCGTTTTCTAGGACATAGTCTCATAGACCTGGTCCATGAAAGTTGGATGGATCAGAGCACAGTATTTCTACGTCACAAATGCGATCTTTTTCAAATGGCATTTTTTCATCTGCTTAAGAAATCTAATAAAGATTAGATGTTTGGTAAAGAGGTGCATTGCTTGTATCTGAATCAGAAGTTTATTCTGTCTTGTGTTCACCTGGTAGCCCCCAGGAGGAGGACCGGGTCCCCATCCCATGTTACCCAACATGGACCCGACACGACAAGGTAAAAACCAGTCTGCAACTATGTCTGCAGATGATTCAAACGTCCAGTTTCTAATAAAGTTCCCATGAAATTCTTTTGTCTTTTCTAGGTCATCCGACTTTGGGGCAAATGCAGAGGATGGGTGGCCCCCGAGGCATGGGGCCCATGGGGCCTGGCCCTCAGGTAAGGCCCCAACACCTTCTGTTGGTGGTCTTTTCCATGTGTTCTCCATTTTTTTTAAAACTTCCCTTTTCAAGAGTGTGTTTGATCTCCTCAGAGCTTCGGTGGTGGGATGAGGCCCCCACACAACAGCATGGGCCCCGGCATGCCAGGAGTGAACATGTGAGCTGCCTTCACAAACAGATGCATGGAAATGCAGAAAAATACAAGCACTAACAAATGTCTCACCATCCAGGGGCCCTGGAACTGGTCGACCGTGGCCCAATCCCAACAATGCCAACTCTGTGAGTAATGATGCTCAAACAGAACATGTGCAGCTCTAATGTAGGATATGGTGTTATGTGTCGGAGTTTCATAATCATATTAAAATGATCAAATGATGGACACGTTTCTTTGCTTTCAGATGCCTTACTCATCACCCTCTCCTGGCGCCTACGGGGTGAGAACTTCATCCCAACCACATTTTTATTCCACGGAAACCTCAATGCTAAAAACTAGTTCTTCCTTATGTTTGTGGTTGCTTCTCCACAGGGGCCGTCTGGAGGTGGGGGTCCTCCAGGAACTCCCATCATGCCTAGCCCTGCAGGTCAGAACGTCCCTGAGCTTTTGAACATTTCTGCTCGTCTTTTGAGACTCACGCTGTGACTTCTGCGCCTCTTCCAGACTCAAACAACTCTGGCGACAACCTGTACACCATGATCAACACTGGACCTGGAAACCGAAATAATGTGAGAGCTTAACCTTATCCATGTGTTGTTAGGAGTTTTTCTTTCTACATGTATGTGGTAAAAGCTGCCGTCTTTGTCATCGAAAACAACAATTGTAGTTTGAGTTTAGACACTTTAGCTGCAAAACCAGGAAACGGCCCTTCATGAACACCGTTTTCATACTTGAATTCTTCCCAGAAAGACCTCAGACGTGTTTGTGTTGTAATAACCTGCTCTCGTCTTTCACAACAATGCATAACGGTGGAAATTGGTCGGATAAAACTGATCAATACACACATTAACCTTAGCCGTATCGTGTTGCAACTGAACTGAAAAGAAACTCAGAACAAGCAAAAACGATGCCGCTTTTCTAAAACACACCTCGACTATGTTCTTTCCAAATATCCTCATTGTTTTTTAGTTTTGGGTTTTTTAAATAAATATTTTATTATTTAGAACCAGTTTAAAGCAGAAAAACGTAAACATAAACAACCCCAAAGCTGTTTCTTGATCCACTTAAAAGCTCAAAAAGTTTATATAGGCTCTTTATCTGCTTTAACTGTTGATGTTAACATTTCAGCTACATTTTTTATTTAAGACAATTTAAGATAATTTGTTACATTTGGTCGTATACTGAAATTAAATTTTTTATTTTTAGTAATAAAAAAACAGTTTTTATACAACTTTTAGTTCAAATTGAACAGAAGTGGAACTTTCTTTTTATGAAAATTAGAATTCTTACATTTTTACATTTAAAACACGTTTTCCATGAAAATATAAGAAACGGATTTAAAGAAAAGTCCTAAATGGTGGTTAGATGCTGCTGTAAATCAGCCTGAAACCTGCAGGCCTTCTGTTCTGCTCTGACTGGTTGGGAGGCGGTTGTGTAAGCTCCTCAGGCAGAAGGAACCACTGCTGGCTTTGTTCTGGTCCAGAGGGTGACCCTCTTTTACGCTGGCTTCATCACAGTTTGACAAACGTTTGGAACGTATGAACCAACTAAATCAGATCCACCTGGAATGACAGCTGGGCCACACTGGCTCTGATAAGTAACGATGCCTTTTCCTCTGGCAGTTCCCAATGGGCCCCGGCTCTGATGGGCCCCTGGGGGCCATGGCTGGGATGGAACCACACCACATGAATGGATCACTAGGTAAAACACTGCTGTTAATATGGTCTTCTCATACTAAAGAGAGGAGGGAAATCACAGACACCCGTTTCATCTTTTCTGGTCGTTTCTCCTGCAGGATCTGGTGATTTGGATGGAATGAACAAGGTAACGGCAAAACCGTCCCGTCTTCACATCCAGATCTGTGACGGCAAATCAGGATCAGCTTATAGTGAAGGAAAAAGCAAAAATTTAAAAAAATCTGAAAACAGTTAAAAACTCAAAAGTATGCATTGTAAACGTGACAAAAATATTAGTTACCGGTAACTTGAAAAAACTATTGACAACTTTGGTTAAAAATAAAAACTATTGGCCTAAAACTCAATGTTTTTGAATTTCCAAATTTTCTCTTCTTCACTCTAAGTTCTCAATTTACCACTTTAGACTTTTGCCTCATTTTATGTGAGGGGGCGGGGCTTTGAGCACATTGGTTACTGGGACATGATTGACATCAGGTCATAGATGTTATGGTGACGTCATTTTCACGCCAGAACAGCGTCCGTTGTTGGCGCCGCCCGTGTCGTCCCTCCTCTGATGTGACCTACAGTAGTGATGATGCTCTCCCAAAGTTTGGCACAGGAAATGACATCACCATGACCTCTATCACCCAATGATAAATCATCTATCATGCCCCAGTCGCCAATGCATTCAAAGCCCCGCCCCCACGTAAAATCAGAGCAACTACAAAAACGCAAAGTCTGAACTGGAACTGTATATTGAGAACCAAAAGTGAAGAAGAAGAGAAACAAAGAAAACGGAACAAAAGCAAAAATTTTCATTAAGCAACGTTTGCTCAGCTGATCGCAGATTTTGTTCAGTGTTATTTAGTATTCTTCCCTGTCTCATGTACAGATTGAGATGTACATAAGTCTTTAAACACAATCAGACCTTTTACAGGGACTTATTTTTCTACGAAGCTTTGAACTTTGAGAGTTTATAGGAGAGAGAAAAAGGTGAAAATGTTTTACAGCTTTAAAACATCTGGAATTCTACTTGGCAGATCTGACCTGTAGCAGGTTATTTTTAGAACAGATAAATGAGGGAACACTGTAAAAAAAAAAAAAAAGCAGCAGCTAGAAATAAACATTTTCTTCAGTTTGGATTTCTGTCACCTTTTCAGTGACTTTTGAGTTTAAAACTGTTTTCAAATTATTTAATTTGTTTTGGTTTTATTCAAACTTACAGTTGGATTTTTCTTTCACCTAAACCTGTGAACACAGAAGATGCCTAAAATAAGGCGTTCTCTTTGATCCACCGTAACCGTTAACACAATCAACGCAGTGCAAAGAACACGTTACGTTACTTTTCTCTGCGTTGGAGTCCGCTGGAATGGCGTTCATTGCATAAACGGTCGAGGAGTCGAGAGAATGTCGGCACACTGCAGCTAAAGCTCCGGTTCAGGGGGTTTACGCTGATCCTGATGTCATCTCACACAGATCTGTCTTAAGGTGAAGTGTTACATGTAGAAAGAAAAGAAAGAAAAACCGCATTTTTGTGTTCTTCTAGAATTCTCCAAACAATTTAAGTGGCATTAGCAATCCTCCTGGGACCCCGCGGGATGACGGAGAGCTAAGTGGAAACTTCCTCCACTCCTTTCAGAGCGAGAACGTGAGTGTGTCCTCTCATCGTCACAAACGCCAGGAAGTCAAGTTCCTTTCTAACACGTAACGTTTTTCTGTCTAAAAACGGCATCATCATAATTAAAAGACGACTGGGAACGCTTTGAAAATAGATCACAAGATGGTCTGAGTTTAAGTTTTAACCCGCAGCAAGACGCCGTCTCCTCATTGGGACTCGAGCTGCCGTTGGGGGTAACGTTCTTCTTCTTCTGTTTCCTCAGTATTCTCCAACCATGACGATGAGCGTGTGATTTTACCCTCCCCCCGAGCCCCCGCCCAGCATTATTGCCACCATTCCAAGGATCTGAACTCACAAGGCCAAACACTTCAGCGCCAAATCAGGGACACGCGCCATTTCACTTCCACACTAATGCCAGAGAAAGCGAAAACGTCTGGCGTCTTCTGCTCCTCACTCAAAATGAAGGACATCGTCTCCCATTTCCCACAATCCCACGGTGTGACAAAACCAGCTCCTGAGGCGTTTGTGGTCTCTGTAGAACCCTCCCTGCCCACCCACCGGTCTCCTCAGCGAACCAGAAAAAAAAAAGTTTACCTCTCGTGCATTCTCGTGACGGCTGTGTGGTGGGGGGTGCAGGAAATATCAGCTTTTGTCTCTTAACACTGGAGAGTGTGCTTATGCATTGTGAGCTTGGAAAGTCTTTGTTTGGTTTTACTTTTCGCCGTGCTTTCTTTCCCAAATGTTGGGCAACATAGGACTTTAATTCCACCTTTAATAATTATTGTATTACTCCCAAGCCCCGCCCCCAAACCGTCCTTCACTTGTTAAGTTTCTCCTGCTTAATAGGTGAGAATAAATATAAGAAACATGGCTTTTATTCTGACAGACTGTCAAAATAAAAGCCATATTTACATGAAAAAAAAATCAATGATTGACTTTTATTGTGATGACTAGCTGTCAAAATAAAAGCCTTATTATTTTACTTAATTAGCAGAAAAGGTGATGGGTTTTTATTGTGATGGTCCTCTGTCAAAATAAAAGCCATATTTCTTTCACTTCATTAAAATAATAAGTGATAGACTTTTATTGTGATGGTCTGCTATCAAAATAAAAGCATATTTCTTCAAGTGAAGGAATGAATGATTGACTTTTATCGTGATGGCCAGCTGTCGAAAAAGCCAAATAAATAGAAAAAGTGACAGTTTTTGGATGTAAAGGTTTGCTGTCAAAATAAAAACTCTGTCACTGACATGAAAGAATAAATAATAGACCTATAGTAATGGCCTAGTGTCAAAATAAAAGCCATATTTATTTTACTTAATTCAAAGACTAGGTGACGAGCTTTTATTGTGATGGTCCACTGTTAAAATAAAAGCCACATTTTTTTTTCCTGGAGTGAAAGAATAAATGGCAGATTTTTACTCTGATGGCCTACTGTCAAAATGAAAGCCACAGTTACTTCACTTAATTATAGGAACAAGTCATGGGCTTTTATTGTGATAGGACGCTGTCAAAATAAATTCCAAATGTCGTTCAGTTAATAGAATAAGGGACAGACTTTTATTGTGATGGTACCCTATAAAAAAAGCAAAATTCCTAACCAAATTAAAATAAGACGTAACCGACTTTTATTGTGATAGTCTGCTGTCAAAATAAAAGCCATACATCTTTTACTGAATTAAAAAGAATGAGTGACAGACTTTTATTGTGATGGTCCACTATCAAAATAAAAGCCATTTATTGAAGTGAAAGAATAAATGACAGACTTTAGTTTTGGTGGCCCGCTGCAGTGCCCAAATGGTTTCCCACGGGGGTCCCCTGGGACCCCTCCCATCGGCACGGCGAGGGAAGCGAGTGCATGAGTGCTGAGGGTCTGTGTACAACATACTACCTAGTGCTGCTCTTCTGTATGGACTCCTGCTTTAAGATGTGGCGTGTATCTCTACCTGCCTGTGCTTAACACTCTGTGCTCTTCATCCTGGTCGCCCTCCGTCGTGTTGTCTGTTTTCCTTCAGTTTCGATGAGACGGCCGTTTTAACGTCCCCCATCATGGTTGTTCAGGCTTCCCTCCTGTATCACCCCCTCGCCCACCCATATATTTTTTATATTTTGATACAGACTTTGACTACATATATTTGCCCCAGTTATCCAGCTAGTCAAAGCTTTTTAAACTGATTCTAGTAGGCATCAATATTAACTTAGCAGCAGTCTTGTAAATGTGATGAACAATTTGTTTCATTTTTTTCCTGTGAACATTATACACATCTGTTCAATGTTGCCTTTATTTGCTGAATTTTTTTTAATTTTATTTGAGGAAAGATTGCTTGTTAATATAATTTTACAATAACTTATTTAACCGTGTCTCTTTTATGGATTCCCAAACTTTTTTTTTCCATTTTTACGTGATGCATGTTAACCTGTGAGACGCATAGAGCTGAGCGTGACGCCGCCGCGTTCAGTCTTTGGTTGAGGGTGGATTCTGGCGCCGTGCCTGGCTGTCTACAGTGCAGCCAGAGGATGCAGGATTCAACGGCAGTCCACGCCGACTAAAGGAAATCCTGGAGCACGAAGGCACCTTTGTGACGGAGGAAACGCTCTGCAGTTTTCCGTCTCATCAAGCTTCCATACACGAGTTCAACCTGAGAAGGAATTCGCCTGACGCCCGCCCTCACTCCTACCTCCAATCAGCTGAAAGACATTTGATCTAAATTTGAGGGCTGTTTTTCTTTATCTGTTGAAAGAAAAAATTGACTTCTGGCAAACGTCAGGCTTATCGTTACCAAAGAATAGATTCTACAGAAGTTCTTATCAATTTATTTACTGTATTGATGCTGTAGAACCCTCAGATTCCTGACTTTATTTATAGACGGATGTGCTCTTTGCACAGCTCCAGGAAAATCCAATTGGATCAATGTAATGAGAATTTAACAAAAGTTCAAGGAACTGATTGGAGGAAAAGTTTAAAAAAAAAATTGACATAACATTTGCATGTATTTTTCTGAACTGATCCCACAGCGCCCTCTTGTGGTGAGGACGAAAGCTGACCGTGTCTGAACTAAAGGAAATGGATCAGCTTCTGGTCTGGATCCAAAGCTCTCCAGCCATAGAACCTCTGCAGAAGCTTCAGGAAACATCTGGTTTTGCTGCTTTCAACAGACGTTTGATTCTTTTTTTTGGTGTTTGTCAGATACGATGAGTAAAAGTTTTAGTTTTTTGTTTCTATTCACAAATCACACAGCAGATGCAGCTCTTTATTGCTCAAATGACAGAGTTAATGACAAAACACAAACTGGAGGATGGCTGTAAATGTTCCCCTGATCAGAACTGAAGATTTTCCAAAAACCCAGAGAACTTTGACAAAAACATTTCTTCTACAATAAAAGTGGAACATTAAACGCCTCAAATCAGAAAAGTTGGGTCATCTTTTATAAACACGGTGATGTTGAAACTTGTCCTGAGATAAGACGGTTAAGGATTAACTTGGATCAGGATCAGGAAATGAGATCATCCATGTCCTGCAGCAATAAGAACTCTAAACCAGTTTTATAAAAAGAAAGGGTCCTTAAGTGTAAACTAGGAACTGAGGGAACATCTTCATCCTCCAAAACTCGATCTTCGTTTCATTAGACTCCAGTTTTTTGTTGGATTTAGACTTTATGTAAAAGCTGCTTTTAGAGGAACGGAGTTACCATAAATGACAAAAATGTCCTGGAGACCTAACTTCCATCAACCTGAGTGGACCGTCTGTTTCTCTACATCTGGCTGCAGAGACCCGGTGGGGGGGTTTAATCTGCAACCTTCATCCAGAAACGTTCGGCCCAAACAGTTTGAAAGCAGGAGGACTTCCGAGATCATGTGGGACAGAAACACCAACAGCAGCGTTCCATCACAAAACCTTCAGTAAATCTTTGTCATCTGGAGGCTTTGATGCAAAATCTTCTTACTGGAGCTTCTCCAGGAACGAGCGAACCTCTTGAGGACTGTAGCCCCACGGCCCCATCCCGCCCTGAGGACACAAAGGAAGCTTCACTTTAAACCTAGTTTTTTAAATTCCTATCTTTTTCACACAAACGACACTTTTTCCTGGAAACTCCGTGAACTCCCTTCATACCTCACGTTAGATGTTCAGGGCTGAAGGTGAGTGGAGATTGTTTTCTGTCTAAATGTCACAGAATCGAATCATCTGGATAAATTTACAAAAAGCAAAGGTGTTTAAATACGACGTTGGAAAAGAGAAGAAGAATGGAAACTCAGGCGCAGAAACTCAAAAGTTTTGCTCAAAGAATTCTACTCCTGGTTTGATAAATCCTGGGGTGAAAGACCTGCAGATAATGAAGGTCTGAGCTCAGTAGAACACCTGACCTCACAGGTACGGGGGTGAGGCCAACAGAGGAGCCGGATGCTGCTTTTAAAGACCCACTCCGATCTCAGTGGTCTTTTAGTCATGATTGACATATTTAACCAAAACCCTGAGTCGTTTTTCTAGGACATAGTTTCAGCAGAGCGCCAGGAGGTCAGAAATTCCCGTCACCTTGTGACCCCCCCCCAGCATGCTTTCTACATCTCAAATACAATCTTTTTCAAACAGCATTTCTTCGTCTGCTACTGAGTCACAACAATTTGTGAATCAAATAAAGAAATACCGTATTTTACGGACTATAAGTCGCTGCGGAGTATAAGTCGCACCAGCCCAAAAATGCATTATAAAGTAGAAAAAAACAAACAAGTCGCATTTTGACGGGAAATTTATTTGACAAAATCTGAGACCAAGAAATAATAACTTTCACCACCTCATTTGACACAATCATAGCAGACTGTCTATCTCATAATTTCACAGTAATTCTTTCTCATACTTATTTATTTATTCCTTTCATGAAGCATCATTGGCCAACTAATACTCTGTTTTCATCCTGTATTTGTAGAAACAGTTGTCATTTTTATTGCATTTCTGAATCTATGAAATCATTGGAAAATAGAATATTATGTTGATAGCCTTCAGGATCTTACTGTAAAAAAAGTTTGCTGATTCTCTGAGTCACTTAAAGTACTCTTAACACTTAACATACCTCATACATCAAATTGACCCAGGAACATCATCTCTGTTCCTCACAAATGAACAGAACAGGAGGATTAACAATGGATTTATTTCTAATTTAAGTCGCTGCGGAGTATAAGTCGCACCCCTTGCCAAACTATGAAAAAAAGGGCGACTTATAGTCCGGAAAATACAGGTACTCAGAAATGAAAGTTGAAGCTCAGTTTTCTTTACATTTGTCATAATCAGATGATGCAACAAGAACATTTTCTTTGAACGGAGGATGTCCAGTTTTCCTCCTTCAAGGCTCTAAAGTTCTGTGTTTAAGCGGCTGCGAGAGTCGGAGCCCATCCCATGCCTCACCTTATACACCACCTTCCCCGCCTGCAGCACGTACAGCCTCTCGGGGTGGCTGCCGTAATGGATGGCCGCGGCGTTGCTCATTTCATCAACGACCACCGGGCACAGCGGGTCGCTCTGGACCAGGATCCGGGCTGCAGACAGCCTCTCCTCCAGGCTCTGGTGCTGATTGATGTCATAGTTGTTGCTGAAGGCCCAGCCATCTTAAAGACAAACAGAAGAGGTTTATATTTTTGCTGTCATTATTTGAGTTTTTTATCATTTTGACAGGAACAACGCGCATTAAAACGCATCTCTGCAAATGCACCAGTTAACTAAAAGGCGTTTTTTCAACTGTTCTGCCTCGACAGCTGGTAAATGTGTCCCCCTTAAAAACAAAGTCAAATTAAAGCGGCGAGCGGCGTTGTCAGACTCAGATGCTACCAGTCCCCGCCCCCTTTCTACCAGCTGCTACACAACCCTCCCCCTTCTGCCCCTGCCACCCTGGTCAACGCAAATTAATGAAAGAAAAACAAAAAAGAAATTTCTGTTTGTTTCATGTCCATTGCAGCCATTTTATTTTTGGTCGCCTGAGTAAGCTCCATTTATTGTTTTATTAATTTTCAAAATGCAAATAAAAGCCTGAAAGAGTCCGTTTGTTTCTTTGGATGTTTTAAGGAGAAGATTTAGTGTCTTAAATTCATCAATTGCTGCTTTTATTCTCGCTTTTTTTTTTCCATCTTTGCATCAAACTTTATTTATTTGTTTTTAACTTTATTGAACAGCACACAAAAGTACAAATCACACCAGCAGCAGTAACCAATGTCATCATAAAAAAAAGAATCCATTGAGTATGTAAAAAAGTTACAGCGACTTAGTTAAGCAAAGAGGAAATTTTACAAGTAAGAAATAAACATAATGATAAACAAATAATAAATAACATATTAACAAAACTTTTTTCAAGAGAGGGATCATTCATTCGTTCATCTTCTTCTGTTTGTTCCCTTTCGGGGTAACGGTGCTGCTGGAGCCTATCCCGTCCACTTGTGGGTGAGGGTAGAGGACACCCTGGACAGGTCACCAGTCTGTTGCAGGGACACAATCACACACCCATTCACTCTCACTCTCACTCTTACACTCACACCTAGGGACAATTTAGAGTTGCCAGTTGACCTATGAAGCATGTTTATGGACTATTCATCAAGCAAAAAAGCACATATTGTTCCAGGATTACAAGCCACGGACGTACAAATCTTTTTATAATATTCATAAAATTGATAAATGATTGATACATAAATCCAGTAAATTTGGTCGTCTTTTTTTTTTTTTAAATCTGCACGTATGTCAAATCTAGATAGGAAAAGTAACAAATTAAAACTATTTTCTATCTTTTGATCATCAGAGGTAAAATATGTGAGAATTTGTTGGAGATTTAAAATGATGTTTATGTTTGGTTTGATGCTAAATCGTTTAAATTGGATCCAGAATTCAAGGGAGAATTTACAAAAGCTGAAGATCTGATTCAGGAAATCAATAAATAAAAACTACAGATTTTTTTAAAATAAATTTTATTGCACATTATGCCATTTAAAGAAAAATCATATCAGGTTAGCAATAAGAACAAAATTGCAAATATTAAATACATTTCTCCTTCAGGTGTTATGATTCTTGTTGTTGATTGACGTCATTTCCGCTCACCTGAGGAATGCGCCTCTGCGATGTAGATGACCAGAAAGTCCGCCACGTCCCGGAAGTCCGCGACGAGCCGCTTGAACTGGTCCAGTTTGAACATGAAGGGGGGTCAGGAGCAGCTCCCGAAGCTGAGCACCAGCGGCCTTCCACCTGCACAGAGGGAACAGGGTGAGGACGGCTTAGGGGGTCGAACCCCCGGCGGTTCGCTCGCTCCACACGCACCCTTCATGAAGCTGAGGATGCTGGTCCTCTCCGTCTCCATGGTGATCACAGGTGAGTCCGGGGCGACCCCGCCCACAAAGGCTTCCTGTCTGATTGAGCGGCAGATGTTGGCGACGGCTTCTCTGATGAAGGCCGCAGACAGGAAGGTTGGACCCCAGTCCTCGTACCTGAACCGAGGATTTTGGGTCATGCTGCTCCTCTCACCCATTCTGAGCAGCAGCTTCCTGACTAAAGCAGGTGAGAAGAGCTGCAGGACCCTCAGGGTGACGTTGAGCGCCAGCAGGTAACAGAGCATACCTGCTGCCCACAGGTAAACCCCCAGGTGCTGCAGAGCCCGCCATGACTTCTCACGGAGCCCCATTTCCGCCCCGAGGAGCAGAACTTCTGAGCACAGCTGTTATATGCTGGGAAACTCCGCCCACCTCATACCGAGTTCACTAGTGTGGCCTTCAAGGTTACTTTGAATGCTTGGATTTTGAAACACCGAACCTTAAACAGTCCGTTGTCGTGTTAAGCGGGGTTAAGCGGCAGAAACAGGAAAAACGGACATGACCGTGTTTGGATTTCCGGGTTTCCGCCCGCCGCGCGCCTTTGACCACGTGTCGGGTTACGTCATATCAGCTGCTGCGGCCCCTGAGGAGTTTGTGACTTTAGAAAACAAACAGAAACGTGAGTGTAACGCTGGTTTAGAAGGTTCTGGTTCTGGTCGAGTTCTTTCAGGGTCTGCTGCTCCAAAATCCCCCCCCCCCCCCCAGGTATTCCTTTAAACTTGATGCCCGGGAAAGAGCTGCTGCTTTTGTAACACGTTACATCACTGATCATGTCAGGACATGTATGGCGGAGGCCCGACAGGAAATTTGGACTTTTTCTGCTTTATTTTCCAGTTAGTTTTCTTATATTTCCAACAAACCAAACGTCTCATATTTAAGACAAAGATGAAAACGGATTGGTACAAATGTGAACAGAAAAGGTTTCTCAGAAGCAACATGAAAATTAACCCACGAATGATTTACTGTCAATCATTGATCAATAACTGAAGTTATCTTTATTTGTTTGACTGCAGGAGGATCCATGACTCCGATCAATCATTTCCCTGCTTGAGATAATAAAAAATAATGACAAAATTTAGCCCCTTTGTATTTTGCTCTATTCCATTTTTTCTTTTCTCCTTAGTTCTATTTAATTCTATTCTGTTTTAATCCATCCGTCCATCCAATCATCCATCCATCCATCTATCTTCTTCTTCCGTTCAACCAGGACGGGGTCTTGGGGGCAGCAGTCTAAGCAAAGAAGCCCAGACTTCCCTCTCCCCGGCCACTTCCTCCAGCTCCTCCGGGGGACCCCAAGATGTTCCCAGGCCAGCCGGGGCCCCCACCCAGAGGGACATGTCTTCCCCCGGGGCCTCCGCCCAGTGAAAGCCTGGAAAACCTCCCCAGGGGGAAGTCCAGGAGGCATCTGGACCAGATGCTCGAGCCACCTCAACTGGCACCCCTCAATGTGGAGGAGAAGCGGCTCTACTCCGAGCTCTCAGCAGATGACCAAGCTTCTCCCCCTATCTCTACGGGAGCGCCCAGCCACCCTTCAGAAGAAGCTCATTTCAGCCACTTTTATCCGGGACCTCGTTTTTTCAGTCATGACCCAGAACTCATGAACATAGGTGAGTATTGGAACAAAGATCACGAGAAGCACAATCAATGACCCAGTTATTTCGCCTGGATTGGTATAACCGGGGTCTCCACTCTGGAGCCAGGCAGGGGGTTGAGGCTCGCAGGCGAGCGTCTAGTGACCATTGACCTTCCCATGGACCTCAGTCGGGCTCAGCCCAGAGGAATGACATAAGACCACTCTCCTATGGGTCCAGCTTCCGTAGGAGACCTCAAAAGGCGTTGATGCAATGTGGTTTGGGTGGGAGTCAAAGGTGAGGGCATCGCCGGCCAAAACCTCGGTCTATGGAACTTGGCTATTCTGTTTTAGTGTTAATTTATTTCATATTCTATTCTATCATAAGGCCATTTGAAGGCTTTTTCCTGCTGCTCTGGATTTAGAATTAGCGTTTAAACATTGGTTTCCATTAAACTGCCTCTCAGCGCTGTTCATATTTTGCAGACTTAAGATCCACTAGGTGGCGCCGTGGATCCACTTTTTCAGTGGTCTGGATTATCCTCAGATCAGGTCTGTTGGCGCTGATTGACCAATTTAACGCCAGATCCGGGATAACAGAACAATTTGGATCATGTTGGTCTGGGCGTAAAAACATCAAACTTTACTAAAGTGTTTTTAATAGTTCAGAGGATTTTAGGTGAAGTAAAACTGTTTCCTAATGAAGTTCTTCATAAAAATCTGAGTGCTTTGATTCTCTCCGACATGACTCCCGCTCCTCCTGCGCGTCTCCGTGTTTTGGCTCATGGTCCGTCCCGGATCTTCGGACACTAAGGTCCAGCCTCCGCGGAGAAAACGGCGCTCAAAGCACAAACCGGAAAGATATCGGTAGAAACCTGAGCGCTCCGCCTGCCCAGCGGAAATCCATATTGGTGAAGCAGCATCTGATCATAACTGCAGCAGTTGCTGCGCCAGTGTGATCCAGATCTTTTCCTGCCCCCAAACCCCGGACGCGGTCTGCGTCGGCGCTCCTGGACCCCGCGGCCGCTCCACTTCTGTCCCATTAAGGTCTGGAATCAGAGGAGGAGGATGGGATGCTGAAGAGTGATCCCTCCGAGGATGCTGCCCATCAGACCCACAGATACCTTCCTGTTTGGCGCGTCATGACGCGCGCTCGCGCTCTCAGATCCTGTTAATCAAAGCGCAAAAGGTAGGTGTTACCTGCGGGGATTGTTGGCAGGATAAATGCCGTTGACTCCGTCTACAGTGATTGCTATCCATGTGCGCAGGGGGCATGTGAGGCGCGCTCACACTGCACACGGGACAGTTTTAAATGCAGAACCTCTCATCAGTGGTCGGGATGGTCAGCCACTGTCAGACCCCAACCTTCCCGGACTTCGCCGGCTTGGCACTCTCCGTGTTTGGTGGCAAGACGGAGATCTGCGGTCCGCCGCGCGGGAAGCGGCGCCTTTGGATCTCAGATGTGCCGGAGCCCGCCGCACCACAGCGCGGCTCACGGGAACTGCGCCAGCCCAAAGAGACGCACTCTGTCCGAGGAACGGGCGCACCTGGCGGGCAAAGGCGCGCGCCTGAACCTCCCTCTGCCTCCGGGTCACGGTAGGGCTCTGCGAGTCACGGATTTAATAAATATAACTTTTTTTAATTAATTAATTAATGCATAAATTCAATTACATAAAATGTGTTAGGTTAAATACTGATTGGGCACTAAAACTAAGAGTGTGAGAAAACCAAGCTTTTACGCATCGCCCGATCCAGATTTGTTTGTGAGCAAAGTCCCGTTTGCGCTTTGTTTGAGATGGTTCCATAATTGAAAACAGATCACTTATGGAATCATAAATGAAAACAGAATCAAAGCCTGATGTGTCAAACATAAGGAGAGAAGGGGGTCTTCCAGAGAAAAGGCAAACGTGCCTGCAGAGAGGGGCTGCAGTGTCCGCGGATTCATTCTAAATCCTGCGCGTCTTTGCATCAAACATCCTCTTCCTCGCCGTGAGAAGTGGGTCTGCGTGGGTTTTTCTCTGCAAACATGTCTGTTGAACGTGTGCTGCTTCTGCGCCTTCAGCATCAGGAATGAATCCTCTCATTGTCTCAGTAAAATGCTTCTGAACCCGTCTCAGTTCAGACGAGTTTGTGGATTAAAAGAGACTTTTGTTCGTGTCTTTACTTCAATAATAACCAATAATTTGTTTAACAGAACAAATGAAAATGATAAGAACAGTTTTGAGTGTAACAAAAAAAAAACATTTGTTGGGTGAAAATAATACAATTGTGGAAATTATTTCCATCTAAATCAAATATTGTAATAAAATAAGAGTTATGTTGATGCAACATCATTTATTTATGTTGCCGTAGCAGGACAATCAAGATGCAGTTTATATGTTTGATAAGTTAATGGTAACTAAGCTAAACATGATCTGACATTATCTTGTTGAGTCATTTCAACTTTACCTCTAATTTTAGATGTGACTTAACTTTATGGTGTTCCTCTCAAACTTTAAATTCAAGTAATTCATGCAAACCTGGCAATACTAAATTCATACTAAATTCATTTAAATCAGTTATACTGAACGGGTTTTATTTCCCAACAACAGCTTTCATCACAAAGAGGTCATCATCTTCTCCGTTCTTGTCATTCATGGTGCAAGAAGAAGTAAACACAGCAGGATAAAATAACAAGACAAAACAGAGTAAAACAGCCAGACAACAAAACCCCACCCTTAAACCCCAATCCGCCCTGACAGACAGACGGAATGATATCCCACAATTCCTTGTGCTGCCGGATCTGACAGTGGGCTCAATGTACTTGTGACCACCATTACAATGCTTCTTAATATTCAGTAATTTAATCACAAGTCTAGTTCAGCTCCATCTGGTGTCTAGGAGAAAATACAAACCAGGCTGTAAAACTAAGACAACTTGAGTGTGAATACTACTTCTTGAGATCACAATGCTAGGAGCGGGTTGGGGCGGGGCCACGGGGCCTTTGGAATGATTGGAGCCCACTTTGAGAGAATCACCAGTTCCAAGATATTTACCTATTTTCTTAAAAGTACAGTAATCAAAATGTATGGTGGGGTGGGGGGGTGTTGATGCTCTGGTTCTGGACCTCCATCCTGGTATTGATGATGTCCCCCCTGGGAAAATAAATCCTCCTGGGACTGCTTGGGGGCGGTACTTGAAGCTGGGTTTTGGTCTGGATTAGGTTAGATTTGCTATCAACCCAATATCATGAAGTAGAGTTACCAAAAGAAAAGTAAATATCTTGGAACTGGTGATTTTCTCAAAGTGGGCTCCAATTGTCTCTGCTTCTATTCTGGTCCACAGTCTGGTCACTTCCCGTCTAGATTATTGTAATTCCCTCCTCTTTGGCCTCCCTCAAAAAACCCTCAATAAGCCTCAACTGGTCCAGAACTCAGCAGCCTGCATCACTTCCAGGACCCCATCCTTCAGTCAGTTCTCCACTAGCTGCACTGGCTCCCCATAACCTCCAGAATCAAACTCCTCCTGTTTACCTTTAAGGCCCTCCATAACCTGGCTCCTCCTCATCTTACCAACCTCCTTCATATCAAAGCCTCCTCTCGTTCTCTTCTGTCCTCCTCTGTTCAGCTCTCAGTTCCTCCGGCCTGACTAGTTAAAGCAGAGCCTTCAGTTGCTCGGCTCCCAAACTCTGGAATTCCCTCCCTCCTGATCTCCATAACATAGACAAACTCTCAGATCTAAACTCAAAAATCATCGGTTTAATTCTGCCTCCTCATCTTGATTCACTTTTGATTTTCTGTCAGTTATCATTTATTGTGTTTTTAATGAATCATTTTGAACTTACTGACCTTTGAAATAAGCTTTTAAAATAAAACAGACGATTACTATTATTATTATTATTAAAGTTAAAAGCTTTATTAGTTAACTGTTACATTGTCACATGGACATAATTTATTAATGTCGAACAAAACATAAATTATGATGGTTGGGGCAATTTTTTAAGATATACATAAAAAAAAAAAAAACGCCAGGCTGGATTTTGGCCTATAGCTGCCGTGTTTGTGTCATTTTAAATCTTCTGTACAGTTTATTTGGGTGAATGCATGGCGGTGATCTCAGGACTCATCAGTCTTTTGTTTTCGCTCATGTTACAAACCCCGTTTGGGGACAGATCTGGGTGTAAAGCTGCATTCTCCGCCATGTGTGGATGAAAGTGAAGGAGGAACGCTGACCTTTTTGCAGTGAAGAAGTGATTTTTGATGTGGTCTTCAGGTGCTTTAGCACAATTGAAGGTCTGTCTTATCCTAAATTCTGAGTTCATGCTGTTTGGGATTGAAGCCGCAGGAAGTGGATTAGAAGCAGATTAGATCAGTAGAAACACGAAACATGTCCAGAACTCTGCTGAGATGATCTGAAGGGAACCGTGTCAGAAACCTCCTTCAGGTGAACGTTTTTGCTGTTCAGCATCACTTCAGAGGATTTTCCTTTAGATGAAGCCACAGCCGCTGCTCATGACGGTTGGCGGGAAGCAGCAGTAGAAGATCCTCTCAGCTCTGCACATCCCCTATGCCATAAATATATGAGTGCCCACCTGCAAAGAAAATATTGCTCTTGCAAAGAAAAACACTTGACGCCCGTTGAGGAAGAAGATGGGGCTTGACTGAAGTGTGTACATTGCATCATTTGATCCGTCGCTGACGTTCCTCCTGGCTGCAGCCGTGCTGCTCCGTCTGGGAGCTAATTGGGAGAAAATGTTTGAGTCCTCAGAGCAGAACGCCCACTCTCAGATAAATGAAGGGGCCTGTCTGTTGATTCAGCTTTTAAAGACATGAGTAATGGACTTTTGGATTTGATCATTATTGGAACTGTTTACCTTACTTTGGCTGCAGGCGGCTGCTTTTTGCCAACACATACATCATGGAGTTTTCTCTGCCACTCTGGATGCATGCTTACCTGCACGCGCAGCGGCGTTTCTCAGAAAGTCAAAGAATCCTCGCTGTGACATTCCCACAGCAGACGTGCACGCTTCACATGCGGCCCACAATGCTCCCTGAGCGGTTTCCCGTGTTCGTCTCTCTGGTTCCGTTTGTCGACGCCAGACTGCAGGACCATAATCTGACTTTTGTGAGAAACAACCAATCATCACGAAGTCGCTGCTTGGAGCTCCTGCGCTGTCTGGAAAAATCACAAAAGTTGAGTTTTTATATTTTATAACAAAGATAAAACATATTGAGGCAAAATAAAAATGTATAAATCCAAAAACAAAGCAAAGACAATGTCAAAACTGTGTGAAAAATATCTTAAGAAAACAGGCGAAGGTCCACTAAACAAATGTTCCCAGGACTCATTCCATCACAATTATGTTTGTTTTAAAACAAACAAAATGGTTTTTTTTTTTTATATTAAATCTCGAATGAAAACTATACTAATGGGACCCTGAAAGCTCCCCTTTAAGGGTTAAGGGCTTTGGGGGAGAAATCAATTCTGATCAAACTACATGCTTTCCTCATCATTTGTGTCAAATTGTCAATCGTCAATATCGTCTCAGTCAGAAAGTCACTGGTGATCGCTTTCAGCTATTTGGATTTGAAAACCTTCTTTTGGGCTTTGATGAGATTTTTTTTGTTGGTATGAACCTTTAGATTTCTGTCAAATGAAATGTTTGTGTAGCTACAAGTCTGGGAAAATGTTTGGTTCTGCCGTTTCAGGAGGTTTCGAGTTTCTTTAGGTGCGTCTGAGCTGACATGAGGCTGATAATTGCTTTAAATTCTTCGGTGATACAAGCAAAGAAAGCAAAGAAAATATTTTTAATTTATACTGGATTTCAGTTTTTATTCTAACCTCTAATAATAACCATTCTGCTGAAAGTTAAAGAGTCAAAATATTCCATAAAAGCCAGGGATTTAAAAAAGTTTAAGGTATTTTTTTACTTTGTTGCTTGATGTTTAAAATATTCTTATGTTTCTGTCACTTTTGTGGCTTATTACTAAAAGTGTCTGTAATTTTGAGTGACTTTCTTATCTTATTGTTGCCTCAAAGAAGTTGAACTTTTTAGAAAATGAGTCACATTTTATTAAAAACATATTAAAACCGTGTGTGTGTGTGTGTGTGTGTGTGTGTGTGTGTGTGTGTGTTTAGCAAATGTTTTTTTTAATAAAATAAGAAGCTTCACACTAAGACTCCATAGTGAAAAATAACCCGAGTTAAGTTGTTTAACCAAATTTGTTTAAAATCAAACCACAATAATCCAAAATATTATTATTGCTCAAAAAGTAATCCAAGAATATATTCCAACATGAATAATTGGGCTGAAGAAAAACACAAGTTTAAGAGTGTTGTTTAGTTTAAGTTTCTTTAAGGGCTTTTTTTTATCCAAAAACAAAGTGAAAAATTCTCATAGTCCTTCAAAAAGCTTCATTTGTATGTCTGACATTTTTGTGACATTTTTTGATGGTTATAAATTCCTTGTGTTAAAACCAAACATCATCCACGA
Source organism: Oryzias curvinotus (assembly GCA_023969325.1). Taxonomy (NCBI): domain Eukaryota; kingdom Metazoa; phylum Chordata; class Actinopteri; order Beloniformes; family Adrianichthyidae; genus Oryzias; species Oryzias curvinotus. Next base: position 21,263,572 of record CM043709.1, read on the forward strand.
GCGGTCAAGGTGGAATCTTCCAATCGGAAGATTGCAGGTTCGATTCCCGCCTTCGCCTTGCTGGCCAATGTGTCGAGTGTCCTTTGTCATCACACTGAACCCCACCTTACCTCTGGTGGAATTATGGGGTTCGGCAACCACCAGTGTGTGAATGTGTGTGAATGGGTGAATGGGACTGTGACTGTGAAGCGCTTTGGGCCTTTAAGGAAGGTTGAAAGGCGCTATATAAGTATACGCCATTTACCAACTAAATCTAAATGAAACATCACGTTTAATAGTAACATCCTCTTCATGGTATTTCCCTCCGATTCCCATGAGGCGAAGGCTCGGCCCGCATGAGCTCAGCTGTGAGTTATGGGGGGTGCTGCGTGCATGAGGCCACGGCCTGCTGACGATTTTTTCCCGTAAACGTCTGCCTAGGAATGCTGGGTAATGGAACAAGAGCTGGTGCTGAGTCACCAGAGACGAGGTTAAGATCTTCATCTCCTTCGCTTGAATCTCTCCGTTAGGTCAGGAATGCTTAAGGATTTTTGTGGAAGCTAAAGATAAATGTTTCAAAGTGAGAGGTGACGGACTAAAACTCACCTTTTGCTGTCCTTTAAGGTCAGATCCTCTTATTCTAACCATGCTGATGGCTCTTTATTTAAACCAAAGGCATTCTGACTCTCATTTTGCCAATAAATCCAAATATTACACAGGAGAAATCTGAAATGCTTTGAGTAAGTGTCGAAACGTCTCTGCAATACCAGAAGAATGCATTCTGCACCTCAGAGTAATCAAGAAAAAGCTGCAGTTGGCTCAGAAGCGCCTGCGTGACGGGTTATTTTTAGCCCAAAGCTCGCCTTCAGAAACACTTGCAAAAGTTTTCTGCACTTTTTTGCTGACGGAGGGAAAAATCTGCCAAATCTTCTGAACCCTAAAGGCTTTGTAGAAAAAACGACAAAGAGAGAATTCCATTTTCCTGGACACAGCTGGATGCGTGTCTATGGAGCATGCATTACTCATGCATTTTCAGACGCAGTGACTCCTCCTGCAGACCTCTCTGTGTGACTTCACTCATGGGTAGATTGTTTGATTTACATCTCTGCTGTGCCACTCGCTGTTCTTGGCTCGCCGACGTCCAGTTTCACCAAAGAAGAATCTGCTCCACTCCGGCTGTGGCTGTTGAGGCTGCGGACTCTTTTGGGCTCAAAGCTCGCCGGGTCCTCATAGAGTAAAGGTTAGAGGGTCGACAGAGGAAACCTACCGGCACTGACCTTCCATCACAAGGAGACATGAGTCCGTCTTCTTCTGACTGACTTTCTCGTTTATTTCTGCGTTGGATGTAAGACCGCTTGGTCTTTTAGGGCTTGGAGATTCGATAACGGGACGGTGATGTTTCATGAAAATGCCCAAAATTCTTTCATTCTGCCTATTTGACCCCTCCCCCAGAGGAGCATTGAGACACAGCTGCGCTTTGAAACCATTTGGTGGTTCAAACCCCCCAATCCAACCCCTTAATGCTTGCTGAGTGTCCAGTAAGGAGGCACTGACTGTCCCATTTTTATAGTCTTTAGTCTGACTCAGCCATAGATTTGAGCTCACAACCTTCCAGTCTCAGGGTGTACACTCTACCACAGGGCCGCCGAGCTGTTAGATTTTGCTTATGCCGCACATTCAGCTTGATGTCCTTATCCTCCGTTTTAGGAAGGCAAAATATGATAGACAAAACAAACTGGTTCTCTGTTTTGGGGAAATCGACAGATGCAGTTAGCCGTTAGTAGAAGTAGCTAAGGTCCTATTTCTAACTGGAAATCCATCACACAGCTCTGTACCTGGAGCCCATCCCATCAGCAGATCCACTCCAAGCCCATCTGCAGTTGGTAGTGTGAACTCTGGAGCTGAGAGTGTCTGAACTCCTCCTTTAACGAGACCCGTTATGTTACGGACTAATCAGTGGGCCAATCAAACTCTGGCTGCAGCCGAGTGCTCAGAAACAAACAGGCAAACACGCTGTAGCAGGGGCAGTTTTAATGCCTTCATTAGTGCTGGGGGGAGAGCAGCCAAAGCGCTTGTTTTATCCTCCTCCTTGTTGTTTCTCGGCCTCTGCCAGGAAGCTGCCATGGGGCAGTGCCCAGCAGCTCACTGCACCATTGGCTGGCACTCTCCCACAGGACTATGAAAGACATTATAAAGTCTAATAGTGCAGTTTATGTTCTTTATTAGTGCTTGTTAATATGAAGTTCTGGAAGAATTAGTGATCCTGGCTCATATGCACTGCATTAAGTTGCTCACCAGGACTAATAAGCGGGGAAACGTAATGATGGGATGACGGCTTGTTCAAGAAAACCGTTCTTCCCTCCCGCCTGCCTGGGAATGTTGCTGGAAATGAATCATGAACCCCGAGAGAAAGAGAAGTTGCATTTCTTCACCTGATGGATTTGGGCTCATATGCTCATTCTGTATGTGTTTTGGCAAATACTTTGGAAAAAATGTCCTTCGCAAGGTAAAAAGTATAGAATACAAGATGCTTTTTTCCTTGTTATACTTAAACAAAATCTACCAACGGAACTACCAGAATCTGCCTTACAAGATTTTTCAAAGAAGTTGTGATTTTCTGCCTTTTTAAGACAAAATGTAATCCTTAAATTTGCTACAAAGCCTCATATTTAGGTATACTGTTTTGATCAAATAAAATGTCTTAAAGAAGCCTTTATTGTTTAAAAATAATTTTATATCTTTGAAGATGGCATATTTACACTTTCCCCTCCAAATACGTTCTATTTTAAGCACCACAATTGTCCAATTATCCTTATTTCTAGACAATATCCTAAAAGTAAGACTGAAATTACACATAAAAACAATGTCTGAGTCCAAAAAAATATTCCAGTTTTCATAAAACAAGCAAGTCTGTTTCTTGAGACGAAGCTACTCACCATTCACAGTTGTGTAAGATAAAAATGAAAAAGTTGTTTTATTGGAAATATTGGTTCAAATAAGATGTTTTCGAGATCAAATTACAAAATATCCAAGATTTATTTGTCCGCAAACTAGTTGCAACTTTTTTTAAAGTTCCTGGTTAGTTCGTTTTGTGTCATACGCTATTTAAACCAGAAACAAAATAAAAATACTCTGTGATGTTTTGTGTTTTTGTGCACGTTTGTCACTCTGACCAGAAAATACTCTTTAGGTTCCTCCCACAAAATGACATCAAAGTAAAGCGGTGAGTCAGCATTACTTCCATCCTGCAGAGCATGGTAGTGCAGCCGCTGTTGCACAGCAGAGCTGATGTCGTCTCGGAGTATTCGGATTCAAACAGGGCAAGCGAGCATGTTTGGACCAGCGGGGGCTCTGGGGTTTGGGATGCTTTGTCTTCTTCAGGCTAATGCTGTGAGAAGCAGAATGGAAGGAGCTGGGAGCTTCGCCAGGCAAAAGCTGCATGTTCATAAAGTTTGGGGGCTCCGTGCCAGAACTGTGATCTGCAGCGCTTACGGCTGTTTTTACAGACTATTTGAAGGCAATTTCTTTCTGTGGCTGTTTTTCCATAGACTAATATCAGAGAAAGAAGATTGTGTCTGAGATAAGAAGATGTAATTTTCCCCAAAAAACCTAGCAGAAAACGCTTCTGTGGGAATATCGTCTTTAGGACTGTTTCCCATGATGCATTTAAACTAACAGAAGGACATTTACACTTTTTTTAAAATTAGTTTCATAAATCTATCAATAAAAAATGTTTTTCCTTCAGTATTTAAGTGGCCTAACATCCGAACCTACAATTTATATATTAAGGACGCAACAGAAAACAGTTTCCTAAAGGAGACATCAGGATTTTCCTTTTGTTAAACATCTTTTTATAACGAGATATTTTAAACATGATGCTATAAAAATCCTAATATTCCATTTTACTGAGTATGACATGTTTTTCCCCACCCCCAATAAGACTAGTGTTTATTTACCACATCTCTTTCAGGTTATTTTGAACTGTCATCACCCCCAAATTCTACAGGGGGGCAGTACGATACATCAGCGTTCGTGTCTCTGATTTACTGTTTAGAATAGGGTTGTGCCGATGGACGATGGGTGACTGACATCCCGATGGAGAGACACCATCGTGATGCCACACCCCCGTCACCCTGCGAGTCACACCATAAAACGCGGTTACATGTGCAAAATATCTTGATAAGGATTATTGGTCGGATTAGAATCCAACCGTGTAGATGGGCCAAGAAAAACTCTTTCAGATTATAAAAAACATTCACATGGGTCACACTTTCGGTCAGGAATAAATCATTCGCACATGCGCAGTAGTGTTTTTAAAAACCGGAAGCGAAACTTAGTTCCGCAGAGCGGCTAAATACATAGATACGTCAGCTCGGTAATATACAAGATGATCTCCAAAACGTGCTTTTATTAATGTTACGGTTATTATGAAGCGCCTCTTCGCTTATCATTTTAATTTTAATCCATGTGGTCAGTGCTTTGTCTTGAAAAACGGAGCCGGAAGCCAGGAATAGCAGTATGCTAACACGGGCTAACAACATTAACATGAACATAAAATCCATGCGTGAAACGCTGCAATCTGCACGTAAATATGCGGGAATAACACCAGCCTTTATTTTGTCGGGACATGACTGGAAACGCAAATCCACGTGATTGTTTGAACGGTTTCTTAAGGACAGAGCGATATTTCTGCTTCGAAGCTTACACACTGCGTTAGTTAGCGCTCCGAGCTCTGCCCCGACACACACTTTTACCGGGAGACCCGCTTCTCCTAAATTCCGGTTGCTCTTTCACGTAGAGCTGCGGGACGGATCACAGTCCTAAGTCCCCCACACGTAACAAAGCATCCTTACTTCCCCTAAAACACAAAACTGTTAATCCGTCTGCTCTGCTAGAGACACGTTCGCTCGCTCCACTGGTCTAATCAAACGCAGGACCGGAGCACTTCTTTTTCTATTTTGTTTATTTTATTTTTTTAAAGTCACTTCCCCTAGTTTAGACTGGATCATCAGGGATGAGTCATTATTTGGGAAATAAAATAAAAAAAGTAATAAAGTAAAATAAGGAATAGCAATTATATAAGAACGAAAAATTAAAAATAGGCCCGCCCCCCCACGATATCATCGTCCATCCCGATGGTTGACTGCAAACATCGTCAACTGCCAATTTAGGGAACATCGCCCAACCCTAGTTTAGAATTAAGGTTATCAGCATTCACAACAAAAAGATTTATCAGACATAAAGTAAAAGGACACAAACCTCTTTCTTGCTCCTAAACAATGTTTAAAACAGGACGCTGTGGATGCAGTTTATTTTTCCCACATAAAAGTACAGATATGAAGGTTTACTTTCACTTTCATGTGCAACAACATCAAACCTCTTTCTGAGGAACCTAAAGGTCATATCACACAGCCACTATGTACATTTTGCACATTTAGCACGAATGAAAACGGGTCATACATAAATATACGTAGCAAAAAAGTGAGAAAAGTTGTGGTCTTTATGGGAAATTTTCCCAGATGTATCATGAGTGAACCACATTAAAACCACGGAAGAAGTACGAATAAACCACGCAAAGAACACATAAACCAATGTAGAACATGAACCGTATGTGATTATTGTGCTGTTTATATGCAATCCATTAGTGATTTGTTCAATAACGTAATTTGAACCTACATCAGTGGTACATACTGGAAGGTACTGAAGACAAACCTGTGGTGAGAACAGGGAAGACATCACCCAAAGAAATGTAACCAAATGAGATCATCCCAAGCAGCTGTGACCTTCTCTAAAAGGGGGCGGGGCATCCAGGAGAAGTCACAGCAAACCTGCACACAACAAAGTAAAATGGAACACAGAGTCAAACCTTCATATTTCCATTCTATTTCTCTAAGCCTATCAATAAAACTGCTTCCTTCGTGTCCTGCAGGGGGCAGACTATACTTTTCTGTAAAGATGCTTGCAGGGTTTACGAAGCTGGAAAAGTTTCACCTAAAACTGCAGAAAAAAAAGTACTGTCTTGTAGTTTGCTTACAATCCCTTTCAACCAATCTGTTTTTGCTCTTGCTGGTTAGGCTGACCTATCAGAAGAGGCCCTTTCTCCATGGTGGTGGAAGTATCAGCCAAACACGAAGATGAGAAAGGAGCAAACAATGTTTAGAACATGACCTTTTTGAAATGAAAAACTACATGTTGAAGCAGCATGGTGTGGTCTCTCCTTATGTAAGAGAGAACATCTTGTGTGGATAGACTAAACCTGACTTGTTCTTTCATAGTAAAACAAGTCTATCGTCTGATTCGTCTTTTTCTTCAATATTCTCTAGTAAAACTGTATCTTTCTGTGATTGAGACTGACAGAAGAAAGTAAGCTGAAACGACTGGAGCCTTTAGCTGCTGCAATGCGGTTTCCTACAAGACAAAACCTCTCTTCAGGGAATCCAAACCCTTGCCTCACAGACCAGTTTGTCTCTTTGCTCCCAAAGTTTCCACTGGAAGCAGCTGATACATCTGTTGTCTTGAGAGGTCTGTCTGTCTCCCTGGTCTGCTTCAAATTCTCCTTAAATTCAGTTTCCTTTCCTGTCAGAGTATTGGAGAGAACTACTTTGTTAAGGAGATTCCGTAGTTTGTTCTTCTTCTTGGAGCTCCATGGAATTCATTTGCTCCTTTGGTACTTTGTGGACTCGTGTGCTGAAAGTGTGTTCACTATTACGCCTTCATTAAAAAGCTAAACGTTCCCTTTAGGACCCAGAAGTTGACTTTTCTGACAAAATCATGTCACATGACGGCGGCTGGTGTCGGAGTGAAAATGGAGGCCAAAGCCGAGTCAGTCGAATCAAAAAATGTCTGATAAAAGGTAAATGAACTATGCTGAGAAGTGTTTTAGGGTTTTGGCTTTTGGTTGAAGACTTCTTGTTCTAAACAAATCTCCAAACAGAAGTGTTTGCACGTTGTCTTTTAATGAGGTATGGGAAAGTGGGGGTTAGAACATGTGAGCCAGTAGACCAGTTCACAGATATGTCTGGGCGTGCGCAGGGTCAAAGGTCAAAGCCTCATCTGATGGCAAACATTTCGACCGCTAAGCCAAAGCCCTTGTGATACGTATTCAAAGAGAAAATAGCCCATGGAAACGCCGTCTGCCTGTTGGTGGGTCAGTTAATGAACTAAGGGGGCTTTCCGATGCCACATATGATGCAGATTTCTCTCATCCCAGGTCTATGACTAAACTTGTAGAAGTAACGTTGATAGGTTGTGATTTTAGAAGACAGATGTTTGTTTCAATATTAGGCCCACATTATACATCACTTTAACGAATTAGAGATCTATACTATACTAAGAAGCCAAAATTATACATTTGGACAGTTTTTTATTTATTTCATTCATTAAAGGCATACAATATTCTTCTATTTCATCAACCCTTTAACACCTAAACTTTAGCTCCATTATTGACGTTCTTTTAACAACAGTAGCTCTTTCACTGATTATGCGAATATCGTAATTCCAATGGATTCTGAAGCGCAGAAAACCAACCTTGGACTGATATGCAACTCTTTACAGCAGTGTAGTGATTACGCAATCAATGTCAACCAGCTGAATCTGTCATGCAGAAAAGCAGCTTGCCAAAGTGATCATTAGGGGAACCAGACCCTCCCCAGCCTGACCAGCCAAACCAGGAGCCCCCCCAAACAACGGGATCCATTCAGCATTGGTGTGCTCTGCATTGATGAAAAACAATTACTTGATCTTCTTACAGGTATAATATACCAAACGCGATTCGTGCATCAGGGACGTCTGGTTTCAATGTTAAGTGACTGTACAGATGCGATCAGAACTCCTGCTGTGCTGTGAGTGTTGGGTGCGGCACATCCAGTGACGTGCGGTCAGGTGAGGCAGAGCCTCACCTGTTATAATTGTGATAAAATAGAAAAAGGTAAATTAAGTAAATATTATTCAACTGATTAGTGTTAAATATACATTTTCAGTCAACTCAACACATTTTCCACCATTTCTGAGGTTAAAATCGCTGAATTTGAGTGTTGCGCGATCACAGACGGAGCTGAATCTCCAGGTGAGGCTCGGCAGCGCTGTGCCTCACTTCTGACGGTAGGGCTCAATGTTAACATAGACGTGCGCTGAAAAAAACTGCTATAGGCCTGCATAATAGGCTTCAGGTGAGGCATGCCTCACTAGGGGGCAGACGTGAGCTGACAGCTGCTTTGTAGCTACACTGGTACCATAGAAAAAGACTAAGAAGGTCTTTCTCCATTGAGAGGAGAAACTCATAAACTAAAGGAAAATAAGGAATGCTTGGAAACAGATCATGGAGCTTTTTGTGGAGAGGGATCAACACATGGACTCAAAAAGTAAGGCCAAACATGTTTTTCAATGTTTTTTTTTTTTAAATAACTTGGGAGCAAGTGGAAAAAATTTAAGTAAAATCATTTATTTTATTTTTATGATCATTCTCGGACAACATTTGATAACTGATTAGAATTTGAAGTTGGACAATTACCAGAAATAGTTACTGAGGGTCAAATGTGCGCTGAACACATCTGTACACTTTCATCTGTTTACAGTATGTGAATAATTTTTACACAAGAAGAGTGTTCTATCGATCTATAAAGAAATATTCTCTGTAGGACAAATATGTTCTTGTGTGTATTTTATGAGCTGTTAGCTGCCGTTGGATGAATGGTGAAATATTTAGTTCTTTTATTGTAAATCTGACTCCAGAGGATCCAGTGCCTCACCAGTCACTGACCTCACCGCACGTCACTGGGCACATCGGTCTGGCAGCAGCATGTTTTGGGCAGAACGGTGCGTCCAGAGTTTAAATAACTGAACTTTGGCAAAGATGGTGCACCACTCAGTTAGTATTCAATGCCTGCAATTTTCTCTCAAACGTTAAATGCTTTATATCTACGAAGAATCAAAAGCCGAGCGGAAATAAAGGAGCTGTGGTTGACTTCCATTGCTGTTGTTAGCTTGACCCCGCATGCGCAGTGAATGTCCAATTTTGAGTGGAAACACTCACCTGAATTGCCTGGACCATTCTAAACCGGACCGGACCAGACCGGACCACACCACTCAGTGGAAACAGGGCTTATTATATACATAGTCAGAATTCACCCAGACTGCTACCAATGTATAAAAATACTTGACTTTAAAGTCATTGAAACTTGACTGACAGTAAATATCAACATTACTGGCGATGTCACTGAACAGTCTGTGCTTTACGAGCATCTAATCGCTATTTTGGTGCAACTGTTGGCAAAGAGGTTCACCTAAAAGTACAAAGCAATCCTATTGCAGTCTTTTTACAGGAAGTTGGCGCCCGTTGTGACGTTTAAAAACACAGCAAACCGAGCCCCTGGCTTCTACCTTTGTTGGCTTTTGCACTTTTATGAGGCCATCACCTTTGACCTTTCCCAGAATTCAACGCGCACTGTTGTTTGTGGACTGGTCTGTAGGAAAGCAGGTTGTAGCTGTCTTAGACAGCTGCACCTCCTCCTGACCAGCCTGTGGGAGAAAGCAGAAGCCATCACGAGGAGCTTCCTCCAACTTGAAAGAGATTTTGCGGTGTTTCTTTTGATCCACTCAGACTCTCGGCTTCACACAGCTTCAACAATCCAAACACTATTTCTCACAGCAGGAAATGTCTCATGTGTTTCCTGGGAGCTTTTGACAGGAATATTGCAGATGAGTTTCTTGGCGTTTGCCCCAAAACGTCGTCGCTGAGTCACAGAGTGACAGCAGATGAGCCGAGCGGGACTCCTCCCGTCTCCTTCTAACTAACCAACTCACTGCCCAAACAGACCAGTAACACTAAAAAAGACTTATCAGGTCTTATCAGCTGTGATTTAACCATGAATCTATTTGGAAAGGAACAAGGCAGCATCCGAGCCTCGACGCCCAGGTGCTGAGAGTTTGGCCAAGAGGCTCTCTGCCAGTTGGAGAACTCTCTCCAGGATTTATTTGCAGCCCTCTCCCTGGACAAATTATTTGATTCTTCTTCCACAGTTGGTTTTCATTTAGACTTTGACCAAATCCAAATTTAATGCACGTGGGCTGTTGCTGTTCCTTTGTGGCAGGACTCTGTCACGACACCCAAAACGCAGGTTTATTTCTGCTGCACGGATGTTACCTTTACCCCCCTCCAACCTGGAATCGCACAATCTCAGATGTCAGTTCTGGTCCTCAGAGCAGATACTAGGTCGAGAGTCTGAGCTCCGCCCGAGCGTCTCGCACTTCCGCTGACCTGAGTCCAGAACATCAGAACTCCACGGTTCATTTTCAGTCTCCGTGTCGGGCGCTCGCCAGGACGGCGCAGTCAAAACAGCCCGTCGCTCCGAAGCCTCAGCCCTCAGCTCAGATCAACTAACAAATACCTGCTGCTTGTTCCACGACAGCGGCGCTCTGCTGCAGCCGGGTGGTGTTTCCTGTACAGGGAGGGGGGCAGCTGACCCTCAGCTTCTCAACTAAACATGTTAGTTTAATGGTGGTGAACACAAAAGCCCTGAACTGAATACAGTTTGCTGTTTAAACTGAAGACGTCAATAGCTGCATTTCAATTACACATAAACTTGATCAAAATTCTAGAAATGTCGAAAAAACACAATTTCGCAACTACACGGTTTCTATTAAATCAAAATAATGCAAATGATCACAAACCAAATTAACACAATAAGTCATTCAAAAACATGGTGACGGATGAGAACAATACTTTGATGGATGAAGCCATTTTGAGAAACGGTGGTTTTACAGAGGAGCTGGGAATCCAACAATTCTGCATGACATGCTTAACTTTTGATGAGCTGTGTGATGCCGTGGGACCTCTGGCAGCCCCCGCTGTGCAGCGCCCAGGCAGCAAATTCCAACCATCCGGTTGTTGGTGATGTCATTTATTTGGGAAAAACTGTTTCCATTTCAGTATTAAAAAAATGTGTTCATTTCAATACGCCTCAAAAACCACCTCCTCCAAGCGCAAAAACTTTTCTTTTGACAAATGCGAGTTTCTTTTTGACAATTGTTGTGTTTCTAGTAGGCGGATTCAGTATCACAAATCCATTTGTACAATTTTATAGTCAATGGAAACTCATCTTCTCTCACTAAATACATCAAAAAGCAAAAGGAAACCAGAAAACTTCTACCAGAAAAGCCTTAAATAACTAAGTAGCACGACAAGAGATGTTCATAGCCTGGCTGAAAGTGGATTAAAATTCTATATTTTTTTGTCTATAAGTAGACAAAAATAAAATCCATCTTTGTGTCTTATTATTAGACTTTTACAGACCCCCCCTCCACACACACACACCTCCACCCCTGAAAGGTTCCGCGTTACTCCTGAACACACCTTTCGTCCTCCAACCACTGCTTTAGTCCCTTTTCACGTCTTCATGTTGTATTATTAGGAATGTACTAAATACATAGTAATATTAATTTGATGTTACAAACGAGACTGCTGCATCTGTGGACAGGTGATTTTGCTCACTGCTCATGAGCAAACGGCTTCAGTTGTCTCAGGCTGGGAGGGTACCTTTCCCAGACGGCATGTTTTAGCACCTTCCAAAGGTGCTCAATTGGTCAGAACTCAGAGAATGCGGCCATTCTTGAGCGTAGGGTGTATCGTTATCCGATGCTAGCACATTTACCTGCAGAAACCAAAATGTCAAATGATGTGAATCTGGTGAATCTCGCTCCAGGCTTTTCTTCCTCAGCTCTGATTTATGAAAGGCTTATTATTAATTTCTCCAACAGGATCAATTTTTTAAAAGGCTAGCACTTCCATGAATTGAAAAGGACGTGCGTCACTATCAATCCAAGTTCAACCTGGTTTGACCTTCAACCCGCGTTTAAAAACTAGCATAGTGACACTTGAACGCAAGAATATTGAACGTGGAGCCTAAAACGTGCATATTCGCAGGTTCACATAAACTTTTTGTTGGGAGTTTCCTAGCTAGGTGTGAACGTAGCATAGGCTTAAGCCATTTACTGTTTTTAGGTGTGTTTGGGGTTCATAGTTCTGTTGGAAGACTCATGACACCAAGCTTTCCGACTTTTAATTACTGTAAAATATCATAGAATTTTATATATAATTTTAGTTCTGTCAGATTCAGGTTATTTCTTTGAACATTGTGAATTTGTCTTTCACTAACCAAAGGGTGCTAACATTTTTTTTACCACACATGAATAGCAGATTTATGCACTTGTTCAAACCCATTTTAATCATTTCTTTTATGTAAAGATGGCAATGCTAACTCATCAATTCGTTTTATTTTTAAAAATTCTAATTCTTAATAGCATTTTTCTGCTTTTCTTTTCAAAAAAATTTGTTTTCAACAAAAATTTGTCGTTCCATTTGTCGTTACGTTGACGTCTTCTGGAGCTAACGGCTGGTCAATCTGGATGCTACCGGTGCCTGTAAACACCAAAGTTTGTAAAGCCAACTTTAGCAAGAAAGAGGGTCAGAAAAACAGAGTCACCACAAAGCCCCAAAACCACACTCTAGCTAAAGTTAACAGACCTTATTAACCTCACCCTTGATAGCTTTGGCTGTAAATGTTGATGCATATTTTACGACGGTGTACAGTTTTACAGACCCGGACCTGTCACATGACACCCCATTATGAGCTCCTGTAAAGATGCCCGTCTTCTACAAGCCTCGGGAGCTCTGAGCCATGAAGGCCCGGAGGCTCAGCATCTCTAAACGACCTCGCCAGCCTGCCAAAATACACTCATTTAGCGGCACAAAAAGACTCGCACTGAAGGCTGCTCATGGTAAAGTTGATGCGAAAGGATTAGAATTCATATTTCACCTCAGATTTCTTTTACGATTGCTTCTTTCGATTTTTATTAGCGAGGAAACGAGCATTTGCTTTTCAAAGTTCTTCAAATAAAAAAATGAATGAAAAGTCAAGCTTTTTGTAGACTTCCTTGGAAAATGGCACGGGGTGAAAAGAATATTTTCGAATGGCTCATAAAAATTGTTAACAAAGACTGCCAGGTTATGGGAAAGGTTTGACGCCTGGTGCAGACCAAAGACCTTCAAACTTCCTCCTCCCCCTGTGGGCTTAAACACACAAGATCCAAATCCAGGTGACTAAAGACTTTCCTAACAAAGCTTAAAGAATCTGAAAACAAAAACATATTATCAGAAAGTATATGTGTTAAGAAAGGGGCCCCACACTTTAATGAACAGTTGTAAATACGCCAGATTTCACCAGATCTCAATCTTTAGTCTGCTAACACCTCAATGTTGTTGAAGAAATAAACAGATTTTCAGAGGAAGAAACTACATATAGGAATATAAAAGTATTTTTAAAATGCAGTTCTCGTTAACTCAAGCCGAACTAAACAATATGACCTTATTAGAAATGTGGGCGTGGTTAACCTTTGGTGTGGGATCAATGAATGCCCGTTCTGTATGTAGAGCCTGCAACCAGACATAAAACCAGGCATAAAACCTTGCGATGCATGAACACAAAAGTTCTAAACACGGACGCCCGAAATTTGAGTTGATGCGCCTTTATATCGACCTTTCATTGGAAGTGGCCGCCTAAACGTGAGTCGATGCGTTCCGTGTGAACGTAGCTTCAAACACTTCAAACGTGAGAGTTTTCAACGAGGAACTCTAAAACGTGCATTTACGCCATCACTGGAAGTGGTCGTTTGATTGTGAGTCGGCGCGGCTGTGTGTACCTTCAGGGGTATTTAACGGGTTAAAAGGGTGTAATGTGGGCCATATATGCTGCTTTGATTCAATATTTCTTCCACTAAATCCAGTTTGTATTCACTTGAACACACGTCTTACATCGGGCATGTCCAAAGTCTGGCCCGCAGGCTCCTGTCAGAAAACCAGTTGTCCGTTCTGGTCTTTAAATATGAAATTCACAGTAATTTGGGTACAAATGTCTCAGATGTATTTCTGTTTTAAGTGAAGAAATGAAAATTATCCAAGTGCAATAACGTTTTTATTAAATATTTCATTTACATTTAATGTTACTATAAGGGGTCAAAGAATTCAGGGCTCTCACGCTTTTTCACCTGACCAATCTGGCCCTCTTTGCAAGAAGTTTGGACACACATGTCCCATATTAATGTAACTGAACATGTTCGAAATGAACAAGAGATGGAGATCAATTCCAAACTGTAATATAATTCTGGTGACATATGGCGAAAGGACTTATGGAGAGCAGGAATCATGACAAAAGGATTCTTATTGCAGCCGTCAAAGGAGAGCGGGGGGTGGGGGGTAGGGGGGCAGCGGAGGTCTTCGGGGCCTGAACATCTAACCCGCTTTGGCAGTGGGGATATATTTGCTCGTAAAGCTCTCTGGCGGTGGCCCTGTCTGCTCTACACACGGGGCTCCCGTCTGTGTAAATATCTGAGCATCAGCCACATGAGATTGACTGTGTTTCCATAGGTGGCTACAGTTCTGGCACTGTGTGGCCCCGGTCCCTGTAACTGCAGGGGAAAAGGCGCTGTGCCGTCCCTTCAGAGCGGCGGCGGCCAGCGGCGAGCTCTTCCTGAAGATGAATGTCACGTTCTTCACTCGCTTTGATGTGAGCTTCTACAGAAAAATCCATCTCTGTTTTGTGTGTGGGTTAAGACTCCCCACAAAATCAAATAATAGCATCGCTAACTTCCTTAGGTTTGTGTGGTTTGAAAGCTCAGTGGGTTTGGCCCCCCTCCTATTATTTTAGTATTTTTATTAAAACCCAAATTCTGCTTGGCCTTTTGAGTGAGGTGGAGCTCTGCAGACAAAGACATTGTTATTTGTTTTTTGTAATGTTGCTTATCTTATTTTGAAGTTTGCATCTGAGTTTTTATTCACTATCTGAGGTTTCCATCATTCCAAAGTTTCCAAACGCTGTCTGAGAGTTTAGAGCAAACTTTCCTACTTCATGGAGATCTGGGTAAACTTCTCAGATTCAATCCATCAAATCCCTTTTTAAGAGTTCTGAAAAGTCAGACGATGAGACCAGTTTTGGAGAACCTGAAGTCCTCACCACGCTACAGACGTCAAGGTTTGTGGATGGAGCCTCTGCTGTCACAGAAACTGAAACCACTGCATTGCCCCCCCCCTCAACCCCTCCATCTTGGCTGACAAATATTCTTGCGGGTACCGGGGAGAAGCTCTGACCCCGTCCCTGACCAGAAACTTCAAAAAGGCAAAGCAATTATTATGCAGGCTTTGAACGTATCCCTTTTACAGAGCGTCGTTCCGTTTTTCTTCCTGCTGGAGAGCAACACAAAGCAAGAAAAGACCAAGGGAGGGAAACTGGAGTCCTCCTCTGGTTCCCCAAACATCTGGTTTGGGCCTCGTTGCAAGCAACAAGCGTCTCCTCGGAAAGCAGAGTGTAGGTAGGAGAATAATCATTATCAAATGTAGCTCCATCCAAACCAGATCTGATTACAAACACTTTAGTTCAACTTCTTTGTTGGACCACCAACCATTAGGAATTTTGCTCTAAATGTTTTTTTAGCTCTTCATTATTTCTCCTCTGAAGTGTTAGAGAAACACAGCGATCTCTCCCCTTATGGCTAAAAAACAGCAGTGGGTGGAGCTAGGCCAGGACAGTACCTGTCAGGCAGCGCCTGAAGCGCCCGTTGCTCAAAAGTACTCTGATGTTTTGTGGTTCTTTGGTAACTGCCACTTCCTAGGAATGTCCTGCATCCAGTCAAATTCTCCTCCAGAACCAAGCGTGAAGTTTGGGACGGTGAATTTTGCACCACAATGGTGGTGAGATGAACGAACAAACTTTCCCCGCTGCAGAGCATCATGGAAGCGTTTGGTCTGAAAGCAGAGTTCATGTCATTCAGGGGAAAACTCAGCAGCAAATTTCACGTACGGTAATCCCTTAAACTAGCAAGAAATCCAAGAATATTCAGAGGTTGGTTCATGCCATCCAGACTAAAACAGTGACAAACCCAAAATAAACACATTAAAACATAACAGTGTTTATTTAAAAAAGTGAATCAAAGTGTAAAAAACAAAATAAACTTCAAGTTTTTTTTTATTGCTTTTATCAGAAATAAAACTCTGTGGTTTTTTGTTTTGTAATTTTATTTCTTTACGTGCTAAATTCAATTAGTTGACATTTGTTGATCTCATTAGGTCCTTCCAGATGTTTCTCCTCAAACAGTCTCACAGCGTTTTTGTTTGGTGGATTCTTGCACTGATGTTTGCATTGCAACACTCTGAGTTCTTCTTTTCTCTGCATGTGTGTGTTTGTTTATTTAAATTGTTGTGAATCAGGAGCAGATGAAAAAACGCAGTTTGAAAAAGATCGTTTTTGTGACGTAGAAAATACGCCGGGTGAGGCCACAGTCATCCTGTTCCGCCCCATTCGGATGCATCCACCTGCAGACAAATAGATCCATGAACGTCTTTGTTTTCCTCATCTAATCTGGAATCTGGATCAGATCTGTAGGACTGGATAGCTCCGATGTTGCTAACATTATGTTAAGGTTGTAAGTTAGCTGGAGAGAGTATAGACATAGGGATGATGGGAAAAGGAGGAAGGCTTACTCCACACTGACAGTCCAGCCTAACGCTCAGAGGGGATTTTCTGATGAACTCCTGCCACTCTGCAGAAACTATGTCCTAGAAAACAACACAGATTTTTTGGGATTTTGTATTTTGGGGTTTTAGGCTAAAAACAGCCTCATCATAATGAAAATACCACGGGAACGCTTTAGACCAAAAGATAATCGGAGCGGGACTTCAGACATGTAAGACAATCAACTGTTCATTTTTCCTTCCCTGTTCTTCAGAGCCTTTAAGCAAACTCTATAATCTTATTTTTTCAAAAAAAACTTCTAAACGAAGACTGAACTTTATTCATTAAAATATTTTATTAATAGTAATAATTATTTTAATAATAGTCATAAATTAGTTTTATGACATAATTCTTCTTGCTAACATTAACTACTGTATTGTGTTGTTTTTTTTGCACTTTCTATGTTTGTAATATTTTATAATAAAAACCATCTCAAGAACCTTCTTCACTAACCATTTAAAAAAAACTTTATTGACAAATGTCAAACAAAAATTGGTTTAATAATCATTATAATCATTTCAGGGAAAATGAGTGAAAGTTTTCTGTTTAAAGGTGTTTTTTTCTGTTATGTAAATAATCGTTTATGTTTCTCCGCATCATTGAGTTTTTTTTCCCCTGGGATGTTTTTTTTTTTTTCCCGCATCACTTACTTAGCACTTACTTTCTGCAAAACAAAACATGTTGGTCCCTAAAATAAAGACCCTCAACCCTTTCTACACCTGTTCTGTAGTGTTTTTAGCGAACTGTCTTATCTTAATAAAAGATAAATAAATCAAATGAAGATTATGACATGTATTTGTTTAAGCAGCTTAAAATCATTAGTTATTATGATCATAGACATAAATCTTCCTTCTGTTCTTGCTAACTTTAACTTCTCTGTTTTTTTGTTTTCTGCATTTTGCATGTGTGTGGTACTGTTTAAAAAAAACTAATTGAATAACTTAAAACTACTTTGACAAAACAAGTCAAACCAATATTGGATAAAGCTCTTTTATTAGGTTATCAGTTAGTCCTTGCATCCCCGGTTGGGTGTAGGTCATCACCAACGTTGTCTTCTGTCCTGAGCGATCCTTTCCCGCTGCCTCCAGGTGTGACCGGTCTGTTTTACGTCGGCCTCCAGCCTCCTTCTCCGCTCGTTCCTTGGTCTTCCTCGTTTTCGTCCTGGGGGGCTGATGGGTGATGCTGGATGTTGGTTTCGTCAGAGATCAAACCTCATCCTCTTTGCTTTATTCTTTGGCAGAGCCCATTGTTGCTGACGAACGTCTTCTGATTTGGGTTTCAGTTTATCTCCTCTGTTGAGCATCGTTCCCATCAGAGACTTAATAAGCAAAGTGCTGCAGGTTCTCGCATCAGAACAAAGATCTGTGTC
Source organism: Oryzias curvinotus (assembly GCA_023969325.1). NCBI lineage: Eukaryota > Metazoa > Chordata > Actinopteri > Beloniformes > Adrianichthyidae > Oryzias > Oryzias curvinotus. Next base: position 21,281,479 of record CM043709.1, read on the forward strand.
CACATCTGAGAATTGGGTTCATCTTTTCTTATCTGATTCACTGAGACAAAAGTCTCTTTTCTGGGAGTTTTGAATTATTCTAGGATCACATTTTGAATTTCCTCTTGTTTTCATGAAGGGAAGAAAAGCTCCAGTGGGCTTTAAACATTGTCTTTGCCTTTATATCATTCATCCAAACATAAAAATGGGAAAAAATGTAAACGTTTTTTTTATCCCCCAGAATCAGCGTTAGAGTGAGGCATCAGTTATAAATGACCACAGTTTGACAAGTTATTTTTCCCTCCCAGCCACCACAACTTCATTGCTCCATTACAAGTTTGACAAAGCCGTTCGTGGCCATGTGGGGCAAGCGGATCTGGTTTCAGGGCTGTTGTGATATGACCCTGAGTGGGCTCATTGTTTGAGGAGAAAAATGTTGCTTCTGCTCTAAATCCAGGTGTTTATTTTTCATGTCAGGTTTATACACACTGGTTATTCTCCCAAATGAAGCCCAGCAAACACGTGTGGGCGCACAAACGACACAGAGGCCTGCAGAGTCGCATCTGCAGCCGTGGATTCTGGATCCTTCAAGTCTTTTTCTGTAATTTATGCATCTGTTTGTTTTTGGAGGTCTGGAGAGACCCTGACCCACACAGCCTCCCGTCTGGGTCTGGAGGTCCCGTGAGCCCACGTTTAGGTCTGAACACGTCTGCCTCAGAGTTCGCCGGCTGTGTTAGCACGTTGTTACGTCCGGTCAGCTGCAGCAGATTCTTCTTAAAGCTGGTTTGTTGATGATACTTTTTCGTTTTCAACTAAAAATCATGTTCTAACCGAAGAGTTCATGACCAGAAAATCCTGTCTTCCCCTGAGATCCGAGTGCAGACAGTGTTCCTCTGATATTTCCTAAAAGAGTCTCACTGTCATAATGAATTTACTTCATCATGTGGATTTCGTGTTTACTGCCACTATTTATGAGGTTTGTTCCTCAGGAAGCTGCCAGAAGCATGGAGAAGGTAAACGATGGAGTTCTGAAAAGCTCAGAGTTTGATCTGCTGCTGCAGGTTCTCTTCCTTCAGGCAGGACCAGGTGCTACCACCAGGTGGTGACACTCACAAGTGTAAAGTTAATTATGTTAATGAGCGAGCCTGTGAGGGCTGATGAGCTGCTGCAGAACGTTCTCAGAGCTCCGTCAGTCGGATCTGTTCTGCTGAGCTCAGTCTGGTTGCAGAAGTCGGGAGCATCCTCTCCACCCAAACAGCAGAGTTTTAGGTTTGCAGGGTGACCTTTTCACCGAAAAGGTCAACAGGTGCATGCACAGAACATGGAAGACGCCGGACTTCAGAAATTAAAAACACTGACGTCTTTCTGCTTCAGTGTCTTCTCTGCACCTGCTTCCAGAGGAGCTTCCTCCCTAGACTTTATTTTTCATTTACTTGTGCCCCCAGGTTTTAATCATTCATCCATTACTAAGCAAACAAATAAGTTCCGGGCCTTTGCTGCAGACACAAATATAGACGTGAGTTATGAGATTCAGGGAAGCTGGGAAAGGCTTTACAGCCTAATGCGCAACATCTGCAGTGGACAAGACGCACCACCAGATCATCTCACGATGAGGTCCTGCAGCCGGTTGCTCTACGCTCACATGGCTGGAAAAAAAGGGGGGTCTGCTAGATGCTGGGCAGACACCTATAAAATGATCATTATTATCAGTTTAGGTGCTGAATGTTGTGAGTTATGGAGCCAAAGTGGGGCTGCTTGAAGTGTCACATAGGATTTCCAGAGGCATCTGTCTTGTGATTTTGGCAGCTCGTGGTACCTTCAGCTCAGATGTTTGCATTGCTCTCCTGGCTTACTGTTCTCTGCCTCTCTGACACCCCCCCGCTTCCCTGTCCCGTCCATCCGTCCATCCGTCCATCCGTTCGCCTGCACATCTGCTTTTCATTGCACGTCTCCGAGGACTTGAATGCATTAACCACTGGCACAAGTGCAGACTCACTCCTGCACTTAACGCAACACTTAGGTGACTTAAAAGGGAGAGGCGAGAATTATAGAAAATGATGTGTCACCAATATAAAAAAATCACCCCAGATTACCACCAATTACACGTAATAATGCTGTCCAGAGCATCTGTTTATCAGATGGTGCCCAGGTCGCTGTGTGGAAGGATAATCACACCCTAAAGACTGAGCAGAAGGAGGAGAGGCGGGGACGTGGAGCTGGGAGACCATGAGATGGTCAGCGCAGTTCAGACTGGAATGCTTTGTATGCCGATGCAGTCTGAACGTCCTGGGATAATGGCCGTGCTGCAGAGAAGGAGCGGAGCTCCGATTTATTGGAGACACATGTCTGCTCTGCTTTATTAGTCACTTATTAGTCACTGAGGGCTGGAGGAGAGTTTTCCTCCACGGCACAGAGCTGCTGAACTTGAACGTGACTCCGATCATAGAGCCTGGAGGCAACCAGGATGAGTGTGGCGTTACAGCAGCCCCTCTGAGAACCATTCCCTGAAACCCGCTGCATGAAGTGGACCCTATATAAACATTCATGTCATGATACACACATCTCTGAGGCCCAAACTTTCTGTAAAAAATCCATTTTATGCAAATTCGTCCTTATTTTCTGCCCTGTAGTTCATCCTTATTCCACTAGGGGCAATAAATAAACTGGTAATGTATTTTTTTTTTTTTCAGTTGAAACATTTTAAAAGCTAAATGTAATATTTTATTTGAGAAAAATATTACTTTTTTAAAAAAATGCATTAAGCATTTTTAATACAATGCATTTCATTCTCATATTTATTATTTTATTCTATGGTGGCCAGAAGTCTCCATTGTACAACATTAACACCATCTATATCTTTATAAAAAAATGGAACTGCTAAACTCTATTGTGCATTTGAGTGTTGGATCTGTGACGTCGTTGCGTTTTGGATGTTGAAACAGGAGGAACAGATGACATCCATCATCCGTCTTCTGTTCTTGTGCGTGTCGACGCGCTCCTAGGCTTACTGTCATTCTGCAGTGATGCTCGCTGAAAGAAGCGCTCTGCTTTAATTATACAGGAGAGGAGGCGGGCCCAGCAATTGATACCACCTGATGCCGTTTATAGAACGGAAGATACCACTTTACATGTAACAGAGTATAATTAGACACCATTTTATAAACAAGCTCTGTTTTTTGCCCCTTCCAAAAGGGACTTTTACCTTTTTTGTGTATGTGTGGGTGGGGGGGCTTCCTGAACATCTAATAACAGTAGAGTCCTTACTTTTGTGCGTCTTCAGCTCAGTTGCTGACATCAGCAGCTCTTTGTGAGAACGTGCCAGCACATCTGCACACGTTCTCCCTGTTTGAAACTACACTTGCCCCCGGGGGCTCCTGGTCCTCTTCTTGCATCCCTGATCTCACTCCCACCCCCCCTTTTTACAGCTTCTCCTAATTGGGCTTGAGTGTTTGCAAGTGGGAATTTTGAAACCTTTTTCTAAAGTCCTTAAAAGTTCACGGCTAAAATAAATAAAACTATAGTCTGGATCCGTCAGAGAGGCTGGATTTGTGCCAAAGGAGATGTTTATTATTTTCCTGTATAGTTTTTCCTGCTGGTCTTCACTCAGATGTTAGTTTGTCTTTTCCTTTTCATCAAACGACCAAACAGACAAACCCAACATATAATCTAGACGTCACAGCTTCCCTTTGTTGCTCTGCTCAAGATTCACAGTATAATTATGGTAATGAGTAACAACCTGAAATGCAGAGGTGCCTTGCTCAACAGACTACCCACAGGAGGGGCTTGAACACAATGGGCTGCATTGAACCAATGCTCTAATGAGGACATTTGGGTTTCATTCATAAATGTTGTCAGAAGAAGTTTTTTCTTTAGAAACTTCCACAGAAAATGGGAAAAACCCACCTGAAGTCCTCCCACCTTCTTGTTCTTTGGATCAGTCCTGGTTCTTCAAATTAAAGGTCATACCAGCTGTTGTTATTGGAGACTTGACTTCCTCTGTGGGAATTTGTCATCAAATGCAGGGAAAGTTTCAAATGAAGGGTTCAGTGTCTCTTTAACACATGGGCAGGCAGAGCGGGAATCAAACTTACAATCCTCAGATGTCGACCCCTCCACCTCTGTGCGCCCCCCCCCCTTCCACTAATGATTTGAAGTTTATTTTCAAAACAAAAGCACAAAAGTATGAATGTGTCTAGTATAAAGACGTTATTTCCATTCTGTGTTCATTTCCTGTAAAAGATACATAAATGTAGTTTTAACCAGAAAATTCAGTGTTTCCAGCCGATCTAACAAAGCCCGTCACCAAAAGAAACGCTCCTCAGAAACTCACCTGACCGATAAGAACTGCCTACACCTGTGCTTTTTTCCCATGATGCAACAGAGAAGCCGTCTGGTATGAGCTCAGAAGTTTTATGTTAAATAGGATTTTATTTTGGTTGCATTCTCTCTCAGTCATAACTTTAATTATTGAGGGCGTTTTTTTTAACCTGTCATTGAAATGTCTCTGTCTCATTCCTAAAGTTTGTTAGTTTATCTCACACATTTGAAATAAATCAGAAGTGAATGAGTTGATCTGAGCACAACCAGACCTTCGTAGTGGAGCTCCAGCTGGAGTCAAAGGAAAACTTTATTTGTTTTATTTATGTCATCTCTCAGATGAGCTCAAGAACCAACGTGGAAACTTCAGCACACACTTTAATGTCAGACAATCTGAAACTACGGAGCCGTGACCTGACATGGCTAGAAAGAAAATACTAATTCATTCCCACAAAATATTTGTGACCTTTTGCACACCCCATATTTTCAACCGGCAACAAACTTAAATGCTTCTGGTTACATCTTTATTGTAAATGAGATAACTGGTTTAAAGCAATAATAAAATAAAATGTTTCCATTGACTCTAGCGAGCTGATTTCTACGCCAGGCAGCTGGCTGGACGACGGACACAGAGCTGCTGTGGTATGGGGAAGCAGCAACCTCGGGCCTCCTAAATCTAATGATATTTTCATTTTTTTCATCAAGTAAATAATAAATAGATTCCCCAGTTTGATTCTTATTTTCCCCTCTTGAATTAATGTGGGTCACAGAGACGTGGATGTAGCGGCAGAAAGCGGCTTTGCCGCTGGATGGAGAGGATGTGAATGAACCCAGACATGAAGACATGATTACCGATGCTTCTGTAGAGCTTTTTAAAATAAATAAATCTGATCTTTAAACATCCCCCGTGTCCATGCATTGGAATGAGACACACACAGAAATGTGAAGGTATCTGCTCTAAATCCAAGTATTGCTCACATTAGGTTTTTGAATGAGTTATCGCGTGAGTTGGTTTGTGTTTATTTGCATAAATGATTTAATAGAAATAGTGTATTTAAACATTTTGCAAAGTGAAACTAGGCAAATCTAACAAAGTAGATGAGAAAAATCGGGGCCAGAAAAGAGACTACCTGACAAGCTTTAAGAATTTTTTTTATTTTACAAACTTCTTTGTTCGAACGAGTTGCTAAAAAGTAGGCGGAGATGCAGATTCTAATAAGAGGCAGGGCCAAAGTTTCTCTCAGTAGGTGGAGCTAAAGTTTCTAACAGTAGGCGGGGCCAAAAACTGGAATGCAAAGACAGATTTTGAGGTTTAAACAGATGCACCCAGTTCACCTAAAACTAACCCCAGAAAAGGACAAAGATTTTGGATTCACAGTTTATTTCTGATAATAATCTGAACTGTTTTACACTGGAATTAATGGGGACTGTTGCATTTGTAACAAACCAACTGTCACAGGCAAAGGCCTGCCCCCCTCCCAAAAGAATACTGTAAATTGTTTGCAAGCGTAACTTATTTAATGAAAAATGCCATGGAATTTTTCCTTAAATAAGTCTTTTCTGCAGAAAATGAAGCTAAATTTTCAGCTTCTAAGATCATTTCTATGAAATTCTTGAATGATTTCCCCTAAATACTAACTGTACGAAGCCGGTTCTGTTTCTAAAAACAATGTCAATAAAGGTTTGTTTCAGGATCTCTCTTCGCTCGTCCTTCTGCAGTTTTTGCGTCTTGCGTTTCACCCGGTCGATGAAACGGCATCTGGCTTCCCTTCATGATCAAACTGCGCTCTAACTCACTGTGAAATGCTCAACGCTGGATTACCGCGGCGCGTTCAACATAAGCTGAATCTTTGTTTGGGTTCCATCCAAGCCGCCATATGCTGTTGTTTCCCGCTGAAGCATGACGGATTCCGTTAGAGCACAAAAGCCTTAAACTACTGCAGCCCCAACTTTGTGCAGAGAGACGGATCAAGTCCTGAGACACTCATTTAACACGCTTATTTAAGTGTCTTGGACCTTTACTTCAGGATGGACACTAGAGAACACTTTTGGCTTTCAGGACCGTTTTGACTCTCAGAGGTTTTTGGTATTTCTGCAGTTTCATGATGAGTTCATCCCAGAATAGTCCTGCAGAACCATCTAACGAAAAGGTCGCCAAAGGGTTTCACGCTCTTTTTGTTGTAAGGATTTAATTTCCCTGACAGACATTATCGCTGCATCAAAATCTTGAGTGTCTGTGTCTGAAGGCCTGTCAAAGGTCAGTCAGTGGCACAGTTTATGACAGTTGGGGCTCATACACGCAATTAAAAGATGAAACATCTTATCTGGCTTCTCCGTGTCTCTAAAATCGGACTTTCTGCAGTAAAGCACTTGGCTTTACTGCAGCAAACGTTCACACAGAAACCCAGATGTGTTGCCTGAAAGTGCAGCAGAAAGCCCTCAGTGACGCGGTGCTAAGTGAAACCAGCGCCGTTCCTGTCGTCCGCGGTGATGAAGGACTCTCTTTCCTTTGTGTTTTCACGGTGACCCATGACAGAGCAAAGGCAGAGGAGAGCTCAGCGGCTGCAGGCAGAATGCGTGTGGAGATGTTCGTCAGCGGAGTCAGTGTCGATGTCCAGACTCCTCAACAGTCGCCCTTTCTTTCCATGTTTATTCTTCTCCATCTGTTACTAATGTTTGTTCTTTTCGTGTTTTTTTCTCTTCTCTGTTAATTCACTTTTTGTTCACATTTTCATGACTGTGTTAGTCAACTTTAGGGAACCTTTCAGTTTTTTGTCTTTTTCTCTCACATAAAGTCTGTTTAGGTTTACTGATAATAGTTGATATCATGCGATAATACTAACAGTAACATAGTTAGGAGAAAATGTAATTGGCAAATTGAGTTAAGAAAGTTGGAACGGAGGATGTGTGGAAATATCGGCTTACGCTTCACCACCAGGTCCTTCCTCCACCTCCTTTCCGTCTGTTTCATCTGCAGATTTTTGAGTCCAGTCACAAAAATCCTTTAGTTTGTTAAAAATGGGGTTAGATGGTCTGAGTAAATACTACAGATAAGATCACATATGTTTTCTTCGTCCTTTTCAAACTATTAATTAATTTCTTTTTGACAAACTTCATATTTAATGGATTTAACGTGTCATGTACTTTACGTATAAATACAAATATGTCGATTATACTTAGAGTGTATTAGTTTTGTTTGTTTATCTTCTTTTGTAATCTTTTATTTTGATTGCTTGAAATAAACCAATTCCAAACCAAACCAAACTAAGTACTCGATTCTGATTGGCTGCAGGCTGTCCATTAAAAAGTGAAATGGACACCTAAAAAAGAAGTTGCGGTAAAATAACCTGAGTGTTCACTAATATTCCTCTGGCCTAAAGCCAGTTGGGAACCAGAAGACAACAAAAACCTGGAAGTTTATGTATAATTTTATTATTAATTGATGAGATAAAAGCTTTGTTGATCCACATTTGTTGATCAGAGTTCATTTTTCTTCAATCAAAGCGATCCAGAAAACTATCTGGACTTTGATTTCTTAAACTTTTTCTTAACCATCTGGACAAAAACAAGCGGTGAGAGGTGAACTTTCTTTTTGAACTGATTATTTGGACCACTTAAAGGGCCTATATTATTTTTTTCTTAAACATTTCAGAGTAAACTTTATCCATATATATGATCATATATTACCTTTGGCACACTAAAGAATAATTTTTTTAATTAAATATTGGTTATTTTCCTGAGCTCTTTTCCTATCCAGAAGTAAGATGACTCAATATCTGAGGCTCCACCTTTCACTCGTTGTTTGTGCCGCCCATTTCATGACATCATCGTAAAGCTGGCCACGGCAGCGTGTCTGTATTTCTCCCACGAACACAAACAACATCCAAACTTTTGCAAAGACGGATGTGCCTATTGTGTATAGAAAAGGAAAGCGTAGTCGATCACCGCTAGTTCCAAGGAGAAAGTGTGTGTGTGTGTGTTAGCCTTGGGGCGGAGCTGGCAGCGCAGACTCTTCCTGGAAGGGGCTGTTGTGATGTCACAAAACACGCTTTGGGGTTATTTAAAGTGAGGAAAAAACATTTTAATACAAATAAAAGCTCAAACGGGTTGATTTTGCATGATCTAGACCTTTTAACATGATGTTTAGCATATAAACCATTTTCCTCTGTTGGCTGGCTCCCGATACACCAGCAACAACAGAGCAAGAGGCAGGTTCTTTAGCCGTTGCCATGGCAACACAGCAAGTACTAATTATTAATTGAATATTTATTTATTTGACAACTAACCATGATATAATGGTCTTTGACACTTAATTTCTGACAATGGACACCTCTTGGGGCATTATCCCTTACATAATGCATACCTCGTTACTTATACCATGGTCCGGGTGAATACTCGATTCTGATTGGCTGCTGGGTGTGCGTTAAAAAGTGATATACCACAGGATGACCGCACGGTGAAAAAAGAAGTTCCGGTCACCTCGCTTAAATGTTTTGGATCACTGTGCCGGCTTCTTTTTGCCTCATCATTTGGACAAAAACAAGTGGTAAGAGGTGAACTTTCCTCAGCATCTTCTGCTTTTGTTTTTAAAGACTTCCTGAACAGTTTACGAAGACATTTTTTGGGTCTCATCCAGCAGGACGTGTCAGAACTTTTTCTCTAATGCTGTATTTTGATTTTTCAGTTGTAATTTGAATCAATAAAATGACAAATGGGACGGCACTAATTTGGCTAAATAACATCTTGAAATCATTGAACTAAGAGTTTTTATAATAGATGCTGTTTGAGTGAGCTGTGCGTCATTCTGAATGAAAAACTGTAGCTTATTTCATTAGACAACAGAACTGCTTTGTGGTCCAAGCTTGATTTATTACTTTTTGGAAGAGTCACCTTCAGATGTTGGTAATGAATCTGGGAGATTCATCTCGATGAGACTCAGCCAGAGAGCATTCAGAACCTCACTAGAAGCTGAAGTTGCAGCCAACAGTCGGTTCTCTGGAGGAAACTCACAATATAAAAAGATTTTATGGTTTCATTAAAGGCACGGTTCTCATTTTAGATTGATGCTTCTTCCAGGACAGAAAACCAATGTTTGAGTGTGATATACTAACATAGTTTTTAAAATTTAGGACTTTTAAGATGTCAGTGCTGGAACCCGGCATTAACAGAATCTATGGACGAGCTTGTTTCTGTCCTTCAGAACTTCCCTCTGATGGAATCTGCTCTTTTCCCAGTGAACGGTTTCTACTGCTCGGAGAAGGATGCAGATGCAGAGCCGGGTGAGGCTGAGGGCACCTTGATGCGCGGTGGGCAGAGCCTGGTGCTGCCTGGGGGGGGTCAGTCCAATGCGCTTTACCCTCACAGCCTTCACTGCAGCAGACCTGGAGCCGACCTTCTTCTGCAGGACGGCCCTCAGGACACCAGGTAAACCGTCATTATCAATCCCATCTGTGAAAGGTCTTCCTCTTGCACTAAAAGTTGTTGGGTGTAGAGTTAACGTCGTTACGGTTTGCTCTCAGAGGCTGTAATGAAAACTTAAAGTGAACTTCAACATTTATGGATCATTCTGTTTGCAGGTTTTGAAATCCGCTTCGATTAGGGCGTTTTTACCTTTTTCTTTGTCCTTCACTTCCTCCTGGAGTGCAGCTGGTTTTCCCTCATGATGTCTTCCTAATGTTGGCAGGACAACTTAGCAAGAAATAGTGTGCCTCAGCAGGGCTTGGGGGGGCTTTATTAAGGCCTAGGATGATAAAGTCAGTGACCATCTTTCTTCGGCTAGCTAGCACTGCTCTTCCCCAGCGAGCTGAGGGGCAAAGATGATACCTGCATGGGACAAACTGGAGAAAAGAGGGCTCTTCTCACATCACTCAGGGGCTTTGGACAAAATCCATAATGAGCCAACTGACAGGAATGATTATGTAGGAGATCACAGCGACGCATGGGGAAATATGAGCCGGCCTCCCCATTGAGCGCGGCAAAGATTCCCACCATAATACACAGTATTGTAAACGGCGAGCCTTCATGGGCTTCAATGATGCCACCAAAACAGGTGACTCCTTATTTACCCTCCATGCTGGGTTGGGTTTAACCCCTTTGTGTCTTCAAAGCCTGTCGGACGGACACACTAGCCTGTGGCCTCTCGCTCCGAGTCACCTTCATACCCTCCCCCTTGCTCCATTCTTGGTTTTAAATGCCCATTCATTGAAAGACCAACTGCTTTAAGATCTTGTTTCATTTTTTTCATGAAATCCCTTTGGATCAAAGCACTTGATGTCTACTTCCTGGTAGCGTTGCTGTCGCGTATTTTGGTGCTCAGAAACAGAGCAGGTCACTGAAGCTCCTTTTGGACAAAGTCAATTTTAGGTAAACTGAAGGAGGAGAAAGAGGAGGAGGAGAAGGAGGTGAGCTGCAGGTGGGAAGGGGGGACAGTCTGGCGTCTGTCAACAGGTTCTGAGCTAATGGAACTCATTCCCTTTGTTTCTGTCCCGACAGAGGCTGCTCTGCCTTCCACGGGACCCCAGCAGGGGCCTCGCCAAGCCTCAGCTGCGGTGCCAACAGGGGCTGCTCCTCCGCCGCTTACCCCATCAAGCAGGAGAACTCGGCCGGCTACAAGATCTCTGGAGCCCATGGCCCATCCCAGACCGGCTTTCAAGCCTGCCGGGCCAGCCAGGGGTTGGAGGCGTCAAGAGACGGAATGGTTGATGCTGCCCACGCTAGCGGCAGCAAGCGAGTGTGCACACTGAGGTCTTTGGGTAGCGGCGTGTCAGGAGACGCAGCACAACCTTTTAATAATGAAGATGGCTCCTCCCCGCTGGCTTTGTCCCCAACAGACTCCCATCATTCAGCACATCCGCTCAGTGCCAGCGATGTGAAGAGACGCTGCCTGCTGCTGGCCTCTCATTCCTCCACCGCTGCAGGTTCCCCATCAGAGGCCGGCGTCGCCTCTGACGACCTCAGCCTCACCGCCATCCTCTGCTCCTCCCAGATGTCCTTGGTCGCCGGCGTCTGCGGGTTCCAAGCTAACGTCTCGCCCAGCAGCACCGGCTTCTCCTCCGCTTCCTCTTCCTCTTCTATGTCCCCACCCTCTGCGAGCTGCCCACAGGGTGCCTCCCAAAGGCCCCCACCGCGTAGGAGCCCCCAGCAGGCCATGCTACAGGAGAGCTGCCAGCTGTCCTCACCTGCCACCTGCCTGCTGTCCCTTTCCTCTTCTTCATCCTCCTCTTCAGAGTCATTGGTGGAGCCGGAGCGCCAGAGCTTGGGGCTTTGCGAGGAGCGGGGCTCCGTTCCGCGGGGCCGAAGGGCCGGAGGAGTGGGAGGAGCAAGAGGCTCCGACGGCCTGGGGCTGCTGTTGACTGGGACCATCATGTCCGGGACTTTGCATCCAGGAGCTGAAGTCAGGGGGGGTTCTGGATGGGGTTCCAAGGTCTGGGGCCGCACTGAAGCAGGAACCCCTGGATGACTTTTCCCCCAGCGAAGACGAGCTATTCCAGCACCACTACCACCGCCACCATCATGGTCCCAGCGGACATCTTCGTCAAAGTCTTCATACGCCTCGCTCCACCATGCCCCCTCCTTATCACTTACACCAGTACCCTGGAGCTGGCCCTGGGGGGCCACTACACCCCCAGAGTCAGCCAACAGCACCTGCCTCCTCCCTGGGACTTAAAGCAACCATCGGAGGCCGGCACGTGCCCCACACTGCCGCGGAGCGGGACGAAGCAGAAGGAGGAGCGCCGGCGGAGAAGCAGGTCTGTCGCTGGATAGACTGCAGTGCCACCTATGAGCAGCAGGAGGAGCTTGTGAGGCACATAGAGAAAGTCCACATCGACCAGCGCAAAGGTGAGGACTTCACCTGCTTCTGGGCCGGCTGCATCCGCCGCTACAAGCCCTTCAACGCCCGCTACAAGCTGCTCATCCACATGCGGGTCCACTCTGGAGAGAAACCCAACAAGTGTATGGTGAGTAAAAAAAAATCAACCAAAGTTTTAACCAACCACACACACACCCACCACTAGTAACACATCAGACACCCAACATTTAACCAATTACCCTCTTCACTACCACATCATAAAAAAATTATAAATCCACCAAAAACTACAATTCCCAGAGCCCCTCTCCTCCACATTCGGTTTCTTGAAAAGCTGTAAATGTCCTCTGTGTACACCAATAGAAGTTCATTCAGTAGAACGCAGCAGCTGGGAGACATTTAGGTTTGGAAATATCCCCTACAAAAGGCTGATCTGCATTTCTGGTTAGGAGGATATCAAGTGTTTTTATTAACAAGTGGTGCATCGAAATATATAGATTGAAGTCTAGTTCAGCACAAACAAATGTCCTTTCTCTCACAAAACTGGATTTACCTGACTTTTCTTTTATTTACTTAAAACGTTGAAAAAATATGTTTTCGGGGAAACATCCAAAAGGTTTTTCTTTCCCCCTGTGAGGCTGTAGATCAGGGCCGTTCTGTCCTCTACAGGTAAGGCTCCAGTTTGCAGAGCACTCGCACCGGTCAGCGCCGGGCTGTCGTTCTCCTGCTTCTCCTCAGAGGTGGAAAGAGCCGTCCAGCCTCTGACAGCACTTCTGTCCAAACACGCCGTTAGTCCGCAGCTTGTGCAAAGTGAAAACACGTTTATTTTCAAGAGTACTCCGTTTTTTTCTGAGGGGACTCGCATCAGCAAAGGCCAACACATATGGTTAACATAACCAAACAATGCCTACACTTGATCCTTTTAAATGGGAGCTTTAAATGTTTAGCTGTCCCACAAGTATTAAATGCATTGGCTTCATATCCAAGCTAAACATGAGGAGAAATGTAGTAGTCTGGAGCAGGGAGCTGCAGCGGGACAGTCAGGAACATTTGCAAGTCTTGCTCAATTCATGGCCTTACCCAAAGCCCCCTGTCAGAAGTGGTCCTTCTCAAAGCAAGCAATAAATCCAAATCCTGACAGCAGTTATAGAAAAATCATCTGCGATATTGCTGCAGGATGCCTCTCTCCCCAAATCCCACAAATGTAATCTGAGGTGTGACTCTGACGCTGAGAGCTCCTTTTGTGTGTTTGTTTTCTCTGGAATTGAGTGAGACACTGCTGATCCTCGCAGACACACATCTGCAGCGTTATTGAAAACACAAATTCGCCTGTTTCAGTTGCTCTCTCACGCCTTAAAGTCTTTCTGCGAAAAGAAACTTGGAAATAATTTACTGCGCCGGTGTCGTTAATTCAGCCTTTAAATCGTTTGACAAGCTCACATGTGTCTGTTTTGGTTGTCAGTCACTCTGTTTAGTGTTAAAGTGTCCCTCCTTCGTAATCATTTATGTTTAGACGAGAGGCAGCGAGCAGTGAGAATGTCTTTATGTTACATTTCTGCACAGGAAAAGGCTTTTAGGGACGGAACATGTCAGAGTGGAAAATGCAGCCAAGCATTTCAAGCACATTAGAGTTGTGTCTACATCCTGAAGCTGCTGAGTGTCAGTGGAAAAATGGATAGATGTCTAATTAAAAAGCAAATGTAATCCATATAAACTCTATTTTCTGATTCCATGGCATTGATTCTGTGTAAAGTTCCATTTTTGTGCTGCTTTTTAAACAAAACCTGAGCATGAAATGTCGTTGAGCCTAAGTTAATGCGTCCGATCGGCCGCAGTTACGTGTTTGTTGATTCAGAACTTCATCAGAGGAACCTGGAGGCCTGAAGAAACACAAACTGACTCGCTGCATGTTTTTGTTTGTGGTCTACACTTAAGCTTGTAGTCAGCAGAGAGGAAAACTCTGTTTCCCTGCATGCATCTTCCACTCGATGTTTTCGTCTGAGCTTGTGGGCCTTTAACCTCCGGCTCAGAAGCCTGTTGTGTTTGTTGAGCTCATGTAATAGACAAAGGCATTTAAGTATTTGAGCCACTCATATGGAGGAAACAGATGAGACGTTCTGTTTTTGGACCCAACTCCCGCAGAAAAAACAGAGCTGATCCTTTTATTATCAGAGGCAGCAGCTTCCAGCAGGCTCTCATGGAGAGACGTCCAGACATAACACATCTTGCTCCTCTTCCTCCCTCTTCCTCTTGCTGCACAGTGTAAACTCTTAATCTTGAAGCAGCTACACAGCATTTGTTCATGCTGCGCGTTTTGGCAGCAAAAAGTCATTATCGCACCGCACAGGCCGCACTGCGACCCCCGCATGTGCCTGTCACACTCTGTACCTGGATTCCACTTCCCGCCGGTACGGCACATCGGCTCTTTGTGCCTGAAGATGTCCGAGGCTCATTCAAGTTTCTGTTAAACGTGCACAAAGTTTGTTTTGTTCCCACCAATTAGAGCTGGGTTGTTGTGCAGGGCAGGCGAACGCTCAGGGACACAAAAGGAAACAACATAATCTCTCTGCAATATCCTGTTGTGTTTCATGCCTAATTCACTTGTTGTTTTAGTTTATTACATTTTTTTCCCGTGTCTGCATGAATATTAAAAATATATCCATCTAGAGAGGGCTGGTCATGGTCCCGGACGGAGTTATTGCTCTTCTTTGTCAGACTGCAGGCTGATGGATTTGTCTGAAGGCTGCACTTTGAGCCACGAAGGTCAGAAAATATCTTTGTAAGCCCCAGAGATCTGCAGGAGTGTCTCCACAGCAGAGTGACCCCGGGCAGCGGGGCAACATTACACAACCTGCTCAGGTTGTTTGGACACTTTTGGAGGAGACCGTCGAAGTGGACATGTGGGCTTCATTTCATTCAAAGCCTGTTAAAATGTCCTGTTTCTTTTTTTTAAGAACAGATTGTTTGAAAATCAGTCTAGAGTTTTTTTTTTAATAAGGATGCCTTTGAGCAAACAGCCCTTTTTATTATTTGAAACAAACAAAATAGACAGGAGTTATGCACCACCTATTAACTGCCATCAAAGTGATGAAATGGCCAGTAAAAATGAAAGCTGTGAGTGATGTGGTGTGTCCCACAGGCGCTACCTGCCCTCTTCGCTCCCCCCATTCTTATCTGCCCCTCTGGCTGAGCAGCTCCTTCGGGCCCGTCACTCTCCCCCTCTGCCATCCTGTGATCATCCTGTGCCATCCATTACATTTAAATATGTCTTTTCAAAATGCTTGCTTTTATGTTGGTTTTGTCTCCGTAGCAATTATTATTTTATGTTTTGGTCGCCTGGGGGGGTGACAAACAGGTTTGTGTAATTTTTGGAAGAATCGGCAGAAGTAGATCTTTTTTAGCTTTCCTTAGCAACGGAGGTTTTGGTTATCCACACCCACAGTCCTAAAATGTTCATACTGTGTGCTATACCCTTTTGTTCAGCTTGAGCCAGGGATTCATGTATCAAAGTTTCACAAAATGTGCGAGCAACACTTTAGCGATCTCGCCACACTAACACCGTTCAAAGCCAACATTTTGAATGGCAACATTTGTTCCCAAAGCAGATTCCCAATGATGCTCGACGAGGCGATAAATCGAAGAGCTGGTACTGAAGGGGATTTTCTTTTTTCAATTCAAAATGGTGGCCTCTTTCTGAGGCCAAAGGTCAACAAACCTTTGCTTGTGCTTATAAAACGAAGGGGGAAGTTTCAAGATCGCTCGAACAAAAGTTTTCTTTTCCCATATTGTGGAAAAATGTGAAAATTGTAAAATTTCACGCTTTGCCAGAAAATGGGTCCTGTGGCCATCCCATAATAATTTCAAAACTTCTTAAGGATATCCCAGAGACATGCATTTTGGGGGCTTTCTCAGTGGATTTTGTACTTTTTTTTAAATACAACCATACAAGATGGCAGCTATTCTCTTAGCTAAAGTGGGAAAACAGAATTTCTCAGGCCTGGAACAGAAACATAAAGACTCTCGGAGTTTTCACTTAAAATGCAGCTTTTGTCAGCAGTCAGCTCAGGTGCAGCAGAAAAAACATGGAGCACCATTAGCTAATTAAAGGTGATGTTGAGCACACGACCCAACTTTTCCTCTGAATGCCGCCTGAAACCGGAGCCGGCGGAGTGCAGGTGGGGAGTGACGTTGATGTCAAAGCGTGAGCCTCTCACTCTTTTGGCCGTGTGTGCTGGCACTTTCGCTTTGACTTTGAACCATAAAAAAATGTCTCGTCATGGCAGGTCTTAAATTTAGAAAAATACGGTTTCAGTTGAACAAAAATCTGGTTTGAGTCCATAAAAAAAAGGAGCCAAGAATCAGAGAATTCATGGACTTTTATCAGAAAAGCTGTCGTTTCCTGTCTGATGTCTGTCTTGATTCATTGATGTTTGGAGACTTTTGTCTTAATGAGTCTTTTTGGCATTTCATTTTATTTAACTTTGCCTCCAGATGACCTTGCTATAAAAAGACCTTTATGGTCACCTGCACATGTGCTGCGTCCTGCTTTGTCCGCAGGTGTTTCTGCTGAAATGGTTTATGTTCCAACTTAGATTTAGAAGCAAACTCCTCCACTTTGACTGTGTTTCTCTGTTCCAGAGGTTTTGTGATCTGTTCTTGGGCTGTTTTGTAAATCTTGGTTTCCTTCTATTCATACTTCTTCTATCTGTCCTCTGATTGGCTCAAACGTTTTAACTCGAAGCCTTAGGGGTCTGGCCCCAAGCTTGAGTTTCCTGGGACATCCTCTCCCGAGGAGGCTGGCAATTGTCTTGAATATTGTCCTCTTTTCTTGTTGCAAAACGATGAACTCTCAGTGGTTCTCATAAACATCTCCAGATTCGTGTGCAGCAATTTGTTTCTCTGATCATTGCTGCTGCCGCGGGCATTGTGGGAAACACGCACCTGAATATTCCAGCGGCTCAAATGGCCAAAAGCGTCTGCCTCAAAGGCCGTGTCACACAGCTACTGCGTACATTTTGCGCGGATGAAAATTGTTTACACATGGATAAAGGTGGAAAATGTGAGAAAAGTTGTGGTCCTTATGAGAAATTTTCCCAGATGTATCACGGATGAACCCCATTAAAACCACAGAAGTACCTATAAACCACGCAAAGAACACGTAAACTAATGTAGAACACGAACCATCTCTGATTATTGAGCTGTTTATGTGCAATTAATGTGTGATTTGTCTGTCAATTATATATTTTGATCGTGATATGTGCACCGTATACATGATATAAAACGTGTGGTACATGTGGTACATGCGTGAAAAGTCCGTTAGACATATGTGGAACGGTCGTGGAAAGACATAAATCTGTGTAGGCATCTCACAAAAATCACACCTAATTGTGTAAAATTTTTGTAATAAGTGCGTACAAACTACATAAAATATGCGTAAACTGAATAATTCTTAACCAGCCAAAAATCTTGAACGGCTCTAAACCAAATTCACATAAAGACCCGTCGGGCGAAACCGTCGACAGACATCTGCGCACATCGACAAAAGACGAAATCAAGAAACATATGAATTATGTTGATCACGCATGTATCACGAAAGACCGAAATTTCATACGTGGAAAATACACAAAGTGTGCGTAGTGGCTGTGTGACACGGCCTATAGAGAGGTCTGTGCAGCCTCCCTCCTGTGAAGTTTTTAGGAGCTTGTGCTTAGCTTTTCAAATGTTAGTACCTGCTGTGCTGCAAATAATCCTACAGAACACCAGCTCGCTACAACTATTTGGCCACGCATGAAAACAAAAATGTTTAAATCTGATTCCTTGCATTGAATCTTAATCCCTACTGTACTTTTGGGGGCAAACGGGCTGTCTGCAGGTGAAAAATGGTCAAACCTGTGCGGGCACACAGGTGACCTGCACTAAATATCAAGGTGGTAGACCGCTCAGTGAACCAGTGAACCATGCACATTTTTTTCTAGGCGACAGGTCACAGTCTTATATGTTCATATGTGCTACCCTTAAGACGCAGCCGCTCCTCTCTAAGACCCTCCATGGACCCGGACAACCCAAAAACTCGGAGAACCCTGTACGGGTGCATGTCGCTAAGGTTTTAATAGAAACCAGACAGCCCTCATCTGTTCATCACACACATATTTGATCCAATAGGAACAAAGCAGGCTGCATATGGATCATTTACAGTGATCAGGGTCAAGAGGGGAGGCGGTCTGTTGAGATCCAGAAAACAAAGCCTCCGTCAGGATGTTTTCTCGGTTTGCACTTTTAGTGCAACTCAGTAAAGGCGACTCAGTAAAGACCAAAAGAGGATCTAGAAAAGGTTCTATAAGCAGCCTCCAAAATATAAACTGTTTGTTTACTGGTATTAAGTCCATAGGCTGTGGCTCGCCACCACACCAGTGGAAGCAAGAGCGCCTCATGTTCGTATTATGAAAGTGCTTGCAGATGCCAAATGTTTCTGCTTTCGGATGAAAGCCCATAGCAGATAAATGTTGCTTGTCTTTCTTGTTCAAAGCACTGAGCCAGCAAACTGCCAGATTTAGAGATTTTTCCAGTCAATCTCTTGCAATAATGAAGTTCTGCATTCAGCTCTGCATCGCAGCATTCAGGTTTGTGTTTACACCTCACCGGAGAGGAACTCCATCAACCTGAAGGACTTCATCCTTCTGTCGCTCATTCTGGAAAAACAACATCTCAGACCCTGCAAGCTTCAGACAATGTTAATGCGTACATGATGAGGAAACGATGCCGTCCTCTCCAAACACAACAAACCCTCTTGGAGTTTTTTGGGTTTTCCTTAACTGCATCTGAACACACTGCAGTCTGAAGTAAAGGCCATGTACACCACGTACATTTTGCGCATATACACGGATTAAAATTGGTCATGCAATAATCTACATGGAAAAAGTGAGAAAAGTTGTGGTTTTGATGTGAAATTTTTACAGATATAAAACCAAATCTGGCCCAAAATTTGGGCGTCAATCACAGAATTTGAACGGGATATGTGCGCCGTATACGTGATAGAAAAGTTATACATCGGTGGTACATGCATGAAAAGTCTGTTGGACAAATGCGGAACAGTTGTGGACAGCAACAAGTTTGCATATGCATCTTATAAAAATTATGCACAATTGCATAAGATTTATGTAAAAATTGCATATAAACTATGCAAAATACGCATAAACTGTGTAATTCTCAACCGACCTAAATTTTTCAACAGCTTAGAATCGAATTTATATAAAGTCCCGTCGGCCAAAACCCTCGAGAGACATCTGCACACATCGACAAATGACGAACGCAAGAAACACTTGTGAATGACGAAAAACACGAATGAATCACAAAAGACTGCAATTTTAATATAATCTTTAATTTTTATTGATTGATTTTGTCTTCCTTAGGCCATTTTTAGGGGCGTGTCTGTCTAATTAGCAAATGGGTCGATAGGTAGACTCATTGGTGCACTCAGCAAACATTTACTTGGCCAATTATTGGTCCAAGTATTTATGTTTATGTGTTGCCATTGACCGTATCTGAGCACTGGACTGACTGAGTGGGACGTCACCGTGGAAAATGGTTTACTTCCGGCTCCAAACGAATGAAGTCAATTCAGTTGATATGATATTGGAGCCAGACGTTGTCAATGAGCAGTGATTGGTCCGTGTCGGTCTTAGTCAGTGCTTCTCAAATAGTGGGGGGAGCGATGCCAGGGGGGGCGCGCAGTAGTGGCGGTTTTAGGCACAGGCAATACGGACAATTGTCGGTGCGCAAATTTAACGTGGTGACAGCGGCTCAGTGCTTGGAAAAAAATCTGCGCCTCTATTCGGTTCCTATTGTCTGTTAAATCACAGAGTTTTCAGCCTGAAACCTGTGAATTACCGTCCCTGCAGCCGCGCGCTCCCGTCTCCTGTCATACGCGGCTGCGTGAGTGAGAGGGACACTGGTTGCCAGGTGACACGGGGCACGCGGAGGAGCTGCAAGCACTTCCTGTTGCCCAACACCTGGATCACCACTTTTAGCTTCCTCAGCTCATGCTAATAATGTCATTCTTTATGAACTATTGTAGACATTTTGATGACATGTCTTTATTTTCCATATAACTGCATTTTTACGTCTGCCTGTTGTTTAGTTGGTGTTGTTTAGTATTTGACATAAAGACAGCAGGTAATGCAGGAAAACAGCTGCACTTTATGACATCATAAATAAACTATAGATCATTTAGAAAAATAAAAATCAACACAATGTTTTTATCTATTTCTTCTGACTAAAAACGTCAAATATATTGTTTGCTGCTGTGTTAATGTTTCAGATCAATTTACATTTAATAATATTTATTGGTTGAATTATTTTTCTCAGCATCAAATGGTTCAGTTGGTCAAAATGTTTCAAGTTTAAATAAGGACTTTAACACAGACACTTTAAGCTTCTTTTCTGTTTTAGACTAGAACAGGGTTTCTGTGTGACAAAACAAAGTTAATATGATTTGAAATTTGAAGTGGATTCATTTTTCTTTTTTCTTTTGTTAATGTTAAAAGATACAATTTTAGGTATACTTGTGCAATTTTCTTAGATACTAACCTATATACAGTGTGTGGGTGGGGTGGGGGTATGGGGGGGCACAAAATATTTTCTTTTTCCTAGGGGGGGCCTGGCAAAAAATAATTGAGAAGCACTGGTCTAAGTCATCGTTTCTATGGCAGCCACTCTGGCCAATCAGGAGCTTGTTAGAAGGCACGACCACTTGAAAGCGGGATACACAAAATCTGTTATTTCAGACATTTAGAATGATGGACATGGGGGCCAGCAGACTCCGCCTACTTTAATTAAGGCATCTGATTGGTCAGTTTCTAACTTGAATAACTTGAACTACAGAAAAAATATCATGAATAAAATGAGGATTATCAAGAGGATGTTCAAAAAAAAAGATATCAAAACCAGAATGGTTCTTCTGATCAATAGAATGACATCTGTTTATGTCTCTATAGAAGTCTATGGAATTTGGGCTTCTTGGAGCCACTTCCTGTTTGGAACACCAGGGGGGAGGAGTCACTCAGTCCAGTTCTCAGATACAGTCAATAATTTTACATATGTATTTTTTTTACATTTCCCACAGTTTTTTTTAGCTTTACATCTCCAATATTTAGCATAAAACTATAAAACAAATAATTGAAACAAAGCTGTGAAAAAGTTAGTTATTTTTGGGGCAAAATACAAAACATTTTATTTATTTCTGACTGGAAAAACCAGAATTGATCCAATCTGGGATCAGAACTTCTCCTCAGGGATTTTCATTCAGAGACATGAACTAATCAGTTCATTCTGGACGGTGTAAATCTGACTTTCACAACAACAATCTGGAGTTCTGACAAACATTAGGACACATCTTAAAACTGCAATCGTTTTAGTCAGTTTCCTTTTTGACACATAACATTTCACCTTTTTCCAGAAAAGTTTCAGCAGCCAATTATTACCTTCTGGATTAAAACAATAAAAAGTGGATTGATGGTCTTCTCTAGCAGTTTGTTTTCGAGCTCTCCACTGTTTTAAATGTGGTTCATGATAAAAGTTAAGTGGAACTGTTCCACAGTTTGTCCTGAAAAAGCAGATCTAAATTTGATTGATTTAAACAACTGACAAGACTCAACTCTCTTATTTGGGTTCCTCAGCTTTGATTTAAACTCTCAACGGCAGGATCAAGAGCTTTGGTTCGTGCTCTCGGAAATAAATCACAGCCATAAAGTTTCATGTTTTCACTACATACGTGGTGAAGGATTGCGATCTGGAAGTCAGACTGCAGACGGAGGGCTGCAGCAACTTTGCTTTCAGCTTCCTAACCAGGTATCAAAGTGTGCAGGATTTGCTGCATGTGATGCATCTTAATTGCATTTGTCTGGAATGCAGTATTTTGAGTTTCCCTATTTCCTCCACATTTAATCTCACTCTGGTATCAGAAAGCCGGGAGCTGTGCAGGACCGCGGCTGGGCTCACGTTGCACAGAGATTGTGTCATAATTGTGTCCCATCCAGAACCTTAATTAGTTTAACTTCTCTGCTGAGCCAGATCAGTTTTCTAATACATGGTCGGGTGTTGGGGTCTCCATCGGGTGCCGGGGGGGGGTTGTAGGTTACAGACACCATTCCTGCAGCGGGACGTTGTGGCAAAATATTTTCTGTTCTAAAATTACATTTGAAACATAAAAGAAAACATTTTTTCTGCTGTAACGTCTTTGCAGAAGTGACTTTGACTTGTTTGGCGTCACGGTCCTCCGATGCTATGTGAGCAAAAACAACACACACACACACACACACACACACACACACAGTCGTGTCATAAAGCACAAATCCTCTCTGGAAATGTATTCATCAAATTAGCTTGTTGATGGTTTTCAGGATTTATTTTATGCATGTAAGCATTACCGTCCTTTTACCTGATTCTTTTTCTATATGGAAACAGCAATAAATCAATCAACTGATTAGAAAGGTCATTCCAGGTGAAACAACAAACTTTCCTCAACAAACTCAGACATTTCATTCATAGAAAAATGTAAAGAAGTCATATGGTATTTGCTGCACAGTGGTGTAGCGGTTAGCACTCTTGCCAAACAGTGAGAAGACCATGGTTCAAATCCCTACTGGGTTCATTTTGTGTGGAGTTTGCATGTTCTCCTCGTTCATATGTGGGTTTTCTGTGGTGTCCAAAAGCATGCTTCAGTGGTTGATTGAGGTGCAGTATGTTACTCTGCATTCATGTGCTGTTGGAAGATTTGTTGTTTTTCTGACGTTCGTGTGCGTTTTCCGAGTCGTACAGGCATTTTTCCGATCTTTCCAACACTACGTAAACAGCATTTCTCTGAGTTTGAGTTCTTCTCTGAGGGACATCAACCCATCGGTGCAGTTGGCACTAAAATGAGAAGCAAAGCCACAAATTTTGAAATAAAAGCTCTAAGATGTTCTGATATACATTAATTTTCTATCAAAATTTTAATTTGATTGGGAAACCAAATTAAATTTATTAAAACTTTGGGCCTTGACTATATTGCGGTTTATCTTTCACCGTCTCACAGATTTCACACATGGCGAGTTATTTTTAGAAGATAACTCCTGCGACAAAGACATGTTATCATTTTTCTGCTCCCGGTAAGGACCCACATTTTTTTTTCAGTTTTAGGGGATTTTTAAGCTGTTTTTATGTTCTTTTCTGGCGGCCGTGGGGCAGCGGTAGGGGTGCCGATCTCTGATCGATAGTTTGCAGGTTCAATTCCAGCCTTGCCTGCCCATGTGTCGAAGTGTCCTTGGGCAAGATACTGAATCCCACCTTGCCTCTGGTGGAAGGTTGGCGCCAGTGTGTGAATGGGCTGGGACTATAAAGCGCTTTGGGCCTTCGAAGAAGGTAGAGAACTGCCATACTAGTATTTACCATTCTCAGCTGCTTGTTTTTTTTATTTTACAATAAAAAGTGGTCTTCTCTAGCACCTTTGTTTTTGAGCTTTCCACTGTTTCAAATGTGGTTCGTGATAAGAGTTAAGTGGAACCCCTCCAAGGTTTGTCCTGGGGGAGTTGCTGCTATCCAGCAATGACCGCTCTCAGCTCCATTTTCAGTACTTTCAGGTCACGTTTTGAAGCTCAATTTAACTTTTCCAACAAAAAAATTAATTCTCTCGAGGATCATAGCTGGTTTTGGTAGACAATGTTCTGCCAATATTCGCCCTCTCCCACTCAGTGAGAGTTTAGTTTTCACATTTGTCGAGGCTCGTTCCGCTTTAAAGATGATTTCTTGCATTTGTTTGGTTTTGCTGGTTCATCAGTTTTAAAGAGGCCTCTTTAATGTCTTTTACCAAATAAAAGTGGAGCATTAATGTAAACCGGGACTACATTAGTCTCTGGGACAAAGCACCACCCGAGGACGGGTTTATCCTTTGGCCCTGCCAGCACACACCACGGCAGATTAGCCCAGATATATGTGAGAACACACTCGCTACCGTATAAAATAAACAGCCAGAGAAGTTTGGGCAAATTACGGAGAGAAAGACATGTTTACATTGGGGGTGTCAGGTTTAAATTATGTGCTGTGGTGTTCTGTGGTTTGTATGGCGAGTTTAATTTGGATGTTTGTGAAGAGAAGTGAAGGCTGAAAGAGACGGAGCCAGACGGCCAATCCAGCTTCCCTGACGTCTTTGCAGAAAAATGACTCTGGTTGCCCAGAAGTCCTCACAAAGCGTTAGCCATGACAAGGTACTGGGCATGTGCGAATGGAGGACCTGACTGCGTTTTCAAGCATTGAACTGCAGAAACTGTTGCTTTAAATAGAAGTTAATGTTAGGGAATGTATACAAATATCAAGTTGGTGTCCTCATAACACGAAGGTCAGAAGAACTTGAGGGGGAACAAAGTTATCCAGTTTATTACCAGCGTAGGTTCTGATTGTGTGACCCTGAAGAGCTGGCACTGCGGAGATGCTGACATTTAAGCCGGGATTTACCTCTCCCCCGTGGAGTTTTACGTCTCTGCTTCACATTGAAGCCCCCTTCTCCCCGTTAGCTTTTAAAAACATCTGTTTCCTGTTCAATCGGTTCAGCTTTGCATCAGTTTTACATGGATGTGAGAAGGTTTATGCAGCATTTAGACGCAGATTGCTTTGGTTATTCTTGCAGGATTACGGGGGAAGTAAAAAGCTTTTAAGTGGAAGCATATCCCTTTGTTTTTCCTGGGTTTGACCGGCTTTTAATAACAGCAGTTTCTCATGCTGTGTCACATAACAGCTGTCACCGAGGCTGCAGGGAAAACAAACCAGGAAAGCATCATTTTTGAGGTTATTTATGTTTTTCAGCAAAGCCGAGCGAAGCCTTTAGTTTATCTTAACCTGTGGAGGGAATTATTGTGTTTCAATCTGAACGTTGACACCTGGTGACCGAACGCTGGTCTACCTGTCTGAGCCACGACTCCACCTGACAAAATGAATGTCCGATTTATTGGAACGCAACCGGAAGGGCGAGCCTGAAACCGAACAAATCATAAACTCAGCAGCAGACGTTGGGACACGGCGGCATCGCAGTTGCACCATACTTTTTTTAAGGCAGCAAGTATTTTACCCAGAAGGCTTTGTGGTCTGGTGCCAGTCCAACGGTTGCGTAAATGCACTTTCTTCTGCTCAACTTTCCTTGAGTTCCTGCGCTGGTGTTGATCATCATGCCACGTTGACCTATTGTTTAATTTTTCTGGCGTGTTTTCCATCTCAGTGTCAGAACTTCTGGCATCAAGGTATTTGGCTTGGAGAGTCTGTGAGCTTCTGCTGTGTTTATTTGTTGTCATGTAAGAGTTACAGCAGACATTAAACTCCGGCAGCTGTGGCAACGGCTGCTCTCTCTGTGAATAACCCTTTTAGATATTCATTCTTATGGATAGAAGTGGAGTTTTTGAGCCCCTGTTAGTCAGAGAGGAAGATTGAAAAATGTCTCTGCCTCATCGTGAAAACGCCGCGCAGACGATGTGAGCGGAGATGGAACCAGATGCGGCTCCAGAAACTTTTGCCGACATTTGACATAAGAGCAGAAACTCTGAAACACATTTGTGGTGTTGGAAAACGCCTTCTGGTTTTTTGGCTAGAGCCTATGGACCAGTGGTTGACCATTTCTGCTCTCCAGAGTCAAAGCCAATTGTCATTCTTAGATCAGAGTTTGATTTCCAATCTGTCACGCCCAAAGATGCCAGTTTCCTAATCAACATAAGAAAGAAAAATACAGAAAAGCATGATGGGATTTGTTTGTCCAAAGTTGTTTCCAGCAGGAATGAGGAGGATGACCAAAGGTCAACCGGGAACTGATAATCGGTTGCTGCTGCTGCATCCATCGCTCCTCAGTGGTGCCAAAATGAAATGGAGACTTGAGCAGAGTGAAGCTCACAGCCTCACAGAAGTACAGGGACTTATGGGTAGAAAAGATAAAGGCGGGTGGAGAACTGAGGCAGGTGTGAGTGAAAGGTGCTGAATAGATGGAGGCGTTGGTGTCAGCGTACGCCGTAGCTCATGGCTCCGTCCGACAGGATCCGGCATAGACTGCCAGTAACACAAGTCGAGCTGCCGGCTGGGAACACAGATCATGTTCTGGATTTTGGTTGCGTAACCCCCAGCCAGACCTTTTCAGGGCAGGTTTGGATGTCGTGAATGGGTTTATAATTAATGGCTGGATGGTCACCGTCCGTTTGGAACCTTTGAATCCCGTTCTCATCAGAAAAGGAGATGAGGATGGACGAAGGATGAGAAGTAGCCCAGAGTGCCAAATGTCTAAAAGTTCCCTTTCTTCATGAGAAAAAGGCCGGAACAGATGTCAGGAGCTGAAGAGCCTTGATTTGGTTTTGATGCTCTCAAACATTCTCAGTTTGGAGCTTAAATAGACGCAGAACATCTGCTTGTTACAAGAGTCTGCTTCATCTCAGCATCTGGCTCCTGGTTATGTCACTGAATCTGCAGCTGAAATGTAGACGTTCCTGCGATTCTCTGAAGCCACGGAGGAAAAATGAACCGTTACTCTGCCATTTTAGTGGATTCAAGCTGAAACTCAGCACGCATCCCTCTCTTACCTAATCGTCACCTGGTTTTCCTTTTCCCCTCGTCATGATGGAGCAGTAAACTCCAGTTTG
Source organism: Oryzias curvinotus (assembly GCA_023969325.1). Lineage (NCBI taxonomy): Eukaryota > Metazoa > Chordata > Actinopteri > Beloniformes > Adrianichthyidae > Oryzias > Oryzias curvinotus. Next base: position 21,308,224 of record CM043709.1, read on the forward strand.
GAGGAACGTCACATGATCATCGGAGGGAAGGCCTCTGAATCCGAGCAGGTAAAGTGTTTCCATGAAAACGCTCTGGTCACAGTGGACTGTTCCAGCTTCAGGTCCATCACTGCACTTCCTCCTCAATCTTTTACAAATGAGAGGACCGAAACATCTCTGCCGGCTCATTAGGGGGGGACGGTCCCGTCCACTCATCATAGGAGAGCTTCCTGTTGAGCCGTCGTGTTTAATCTGGGCCCAAAACTGTTCAGGCATAAGGGGCCACATGGCTGTTAAGAACAATCTCTTCGGTCATTTACATGACTACTTCCTCCGAACAATTTATCGGCTGAGTTGGTGCATCTAAACGGCACCACCCCCGCCCCGGAAGTGTGTTTTCTGCATAAACCAAGTAATTGCAGGAGAATTAGTGGAAGAAATAATCCCCTTTTGAAGGAGACGTGATTGTAAAGAAGGAACAATTCCGACAGCAGGCGCAGTGGAAATGATTTGTGTAAACTGAGTGTTGTTTCAGCCAAGCTGCCTTTAATTTTGCAGCATGATGAAGCTCATGAAAAACCTGCCTCTCCTTGGCTGTCTGGTTGAATCATATGGATATAATTTCATCCATTTACGTTTCTGTGCTCTTTGCTGTGGTTGCCACAGGGCATTTGGAAGCGGGCAGATTAAACGCACATGTTCCCCCCCTCCCAACAGATCCTGAAGTGTTGGTGGTTTTCCTCTTTGGTCAATGCAGAGAAAGACACCATGATACAGTGATAAATCTTTTTTTTTTACCTTGTAATGTTGAACAGCCTGTTCTGAGCACGGGCACTTTGTTTCTCCCTCAGTCATGTCTGTCAGGGTCTACTCGATTAAGACAATTTAAAGCACAAAAATGCAGCACAGTCTGTTTTGTTTGTTGCATGCCAACAGAGGCCGATCCTCTGGTGCTCAGGTCCAAGAACCTAAAGGAGACCCTGGTTTCTGCAAACAGCTTATCTTAAAGTTGTTGGAAAAGGTTACTCCTGTTGGTGATGATCACGGAGGACCACCGGGAGACATTCACATTCCAGAGATAAAACATTGCCCACCTTAGTCCCATGTACCTGTACAGGGGGGTTGACTCAAATGGTTTCTGTGGGTTTTGGGGATTTCTGGGTCCGCGTAGAGTCGTAGAGAGGAGAGGCTGCGTCTTCATGGGAGCGCAGGTGTGTCTTGCAGTTTTGTAAGACCACCTCAAAGGACATCATGAAAATGGAACGTACCAATGTTGTGTGTGTGGTAAGTCTTTTGTAAAGTTATTATAAGGATAAAGGAAGTTACACGCACATATGACGAACAGGTGATGCTGTCGTACGGCGTCCTTACGCCACGCTCTTGTTGTTAGTGAGGTGTGAGTACTGGCTCCTTACTGACTGCACTAATGCTGCACGCACGGAGTGTGTATGTGATACATAAGTGCTGTTCTGAGACTGTTTTCAGGCTCTACGTACAAAACGTGCAGCCATTGAAGAACATTGAAGGTTAAACTGGATTAACTTTGACCAATCAGAGACATGGATTTGGTAATGATGGATGAATGGCGTCCTTTTCAATTCAGTGAAAAACCAACCGTTTGAAAATCAATCATGAAGGAGAAATGAATAATAAATGTGGTTTGTGTCCAGCTGTAATTCTATGACACCAAGTCTTTCTTTTATCGGAATAGAGCTGAGAAAGAAAAAACCTGGACCCCGGTTCACCAGATCTGTACCGCTACGACATTTCTCACCAAGTATGAGTACATGCTAGCGCAGTATCGTGACAGTCAATTGTGGACAAAAAAAAGGTTTTCTCTCTACGGGTTCACTGAGCGGTCAACCACCATGATATTTCCTGTACAGGTTTGAGCATTTTTCAGACTCAGATGGCCCTAATTCCCCCATATGGACAGTTTGAATCAAGAAGGAGGGTCTAAAAGTCTAAGGCAGGGATGCCCAGTTTAGCTTAGTCTGTTTAGTTTAGCAATCAGCTATTGGATTGACTGCTTTTATGTTTTTGTATAATTACCACTGTGAAGCCCATTGAGACAACTGTGCTGTGATATTGGACTATATAAATAAAACTGAATCAAATTGAATTGAACTTGAATAAGGCCTGAGGTTTTATGTGACAAACATTATTTGTTTCCTTGTGCACTTCTCTTTTTCCTTTGCATCTTACAACATTTTAAGACATTTAAGCGCTAAAATCAGGTTTCAGTTCCAAACATCTCCATCCAATAATTCTCGCAACATGCCGCCATAACGGCTGGTTAAATCCCGTCATCCATAACTCCTGTTAATCCTAGAGGAAGGCATTCCAACCACGTTGGGTCCCTGTCGTCATCCCCAGGGTTTCAGAACGCCGCCATCCCACCGTAGTATCCCCCGCTCCATTGCAGAATGGGAAAAAGAAAGTCAACAAATTTAAGGCACATTTTCTATGATTAGCAGATTCTAAATGTTTTCTTAGGTAAAAAAAAAATCTGTTTTTCAGCCACATTTTCTTTCCATTATTTTATTTTTCACTCAGGTCTTCATGGATGATGCAGGACTGCACTGACACACAGTACATTCCTGTAACACGTCTAATATTTGTTTAAGCTTTGTCATCTTTTCAGCTCCGACTAAAAGCATGAATCTGTACCAACTCCTTTAAAAGAAAAGAGAATAAAGTGGAATTCTGTTCATGGAGACCATCAGAGAGGCTGTGAAACATTTTCAGGGATTCGTTTCACTGCAGAAATCATCTAAAACTGCGTGGACAGTGACGTCTTTTTATTTTTAGTTCCAAACAGTTGAGTTTCTTCAAGAACATCAGGGGCATTTTGGTGATACGTCACGCCTGCAGAGACACCATTTTCTCACTTTCTAAAGTGAAACATGTGCTGAAGAAAAGAAAGAGGGGAAACAGTCCACAGACAGGAAACTCACACATTTGTCTTTTTGTTTTCCAATCATTATCACTCCAGAAAGAGCTGAAAGTTTTAGAGCAGAGACGTCCTTCTGCAGTGAGGCCTTTCCTGAACTTTCCCGCCTTTTTGGTGCCCGATCAATCCCAAACATCTCAACCAAGTCCAGGTTCAGAACCAGACGACACGCTTTTGTAAGAAATACGTGTTTCTTTTTCCTCATCTGAATGTAATAAAATTTCTGGATTTGGAATGACTGTTTTGATCATCTCCACTTTACTGAATGGAAAAATTCCGTTTACAAGGAGAATGTCAAAAATGTCTTTTTTTTATTTCAATTTTTCTTGATGTCAGTGATTTCTATTGTTTTTTTTTTTATTTTTTGTTTGAATTTGAGAGGATGAGGTGTTTATAACTAATGTGAGTTGTGAACAAAAATCCCAAAACAAAATAGAAACGTGAGAATTTCAGCTCAGCTTTCCTGTAAGCCTCTTTTCTTACCTGTGTGCATTGCTCACATTTCTCTGTACAATTATGACCGTTAGAGTAGAAATGTTAGTTTAAACAGCATAAAGAAAAAAAGGAAACAATTAGTCAACCCAAATATTCTGGTAAATGTTTAGAAACGAGTGGAAACAAATCCTTACAAATATGAGTTTGTAAAAATTAAAAATGGATCATGGTGAAAGGATAGATTTTTTTCTAATAAACTTCCATCAGCCTTCAGAACTCCATAACTGAGCAGATTACGATGGACTTCCTGAGCCATACTAACCCAGAGCGCTGCGGGGTCACCTGAAGCGGCTCCACCATGACAGGCTTTCACTTTCACCTTCATTAAATGGAGTCTGGGTGAACAGCAGGCCCTGCTGGTCCTGAGTGAGGGAAGGAGGGAGACCTGGGGTGTTCTGAGTCCAACTTTTATTCTGAAATTAGCAAACACAAGTTTAAAAGCGTAAAACTGAAATGTAATTTCACAGATCCGCTCTGACACTTGAGGTAAAGCCTGGCTTTAACCCGTTTCCCAGTCGAGCCTGGGACTCCCTCCACAGCACTGCTCCTCTGTCCTTCAGGAGCTTCTTCTGCTCAGAGGAGCAGACACGCGAGAAGCTTCATGAATGATTCACCTGTTAACAAATCTGTGGAGCTCATTGGCTGAGTGGCTGGGATCAGGTGAGCTAAGCTCCTCAGATATGAGCTTGCTTACAGTCACTGTCACCTGTCAGTCTAACGCTCAATACGCGCCACCCCACTTATCTCACGCTATGCATTACAGCCCATTAACCCCCGCTCTCAGCGAGCACGCTCCAGTTTCCCCTGCAATTAAGATGACAGTGTGGAGCCACAGGTGAGCCGTCCAGCTCGCTGAGCTTTTTTCAGCAAAGCCTTTCAGAGCGTAACTCTGAGCCGTGGAAAAAGGCTTTTGTCAGCGCCCCTCCTCCTCAGAAGTGGGCAGGTCATGGTGTGGAGTGATCGCCATCTTTACGAGTGGTTAGAGGCCTGAAGGAAATGGATGGAGAACATATTCCAGTCGCAGAACACACCTGAACCCCCCGCACACTCATTCTGTTTGTATCAATGCCTGCTTGAAGCTGTTCATTCTGCCAGAACGCTGTAAAGCCTCTTCTCCACCCCCACAGTTTGAGGGCTGCAACAAAGCCTTTTCCCGCCTGGAGAACCTGAAGATACACCTGAGGAGCCACACGGGAGAGAAACCGTACCTGTGCCAGCATCCCGGCTGCCAGAAAGCGTTCAGCAACTCCAGCGACCGAGCGAAGCATCAGCGGACTCACCTGGACACGGTCAGGAACCTCTCTGCTCTTTCTGGGGGGGTCAGGCCGCTTGACGCTCACTTGGGTGTTGATGCACGTCAGACATTTCACTGAGATGTCACAAAGTCCTAATTGGGCTGATCTCCATCTAATGACAGCAGCAGGTCAAAGCTCCTCCCCCTCTGACCCTGCAGGTACAAATAAAGGCTGGATAAACAGTTTTAGAGTAACTAGACATGAATAATCCTACCACGTTCATGAGTTAAAACAGTTTGCCTTCTTGTAAAGTAAACTCTCCTCCAAACTGCCTGTTTCCATATCCCGACAGCTTCACTTGTCAAGGGTTAAAGAGCCTAACCCTAACCTAACCCTTCTGATATCTGACCCCACCCTTACTTTGACGTGTTCTCCCTACCATGACAAAGGTGGATAAAGGTGGAAAAATTTCATGTAATCCATTGAGCCAGTGAAGATCACAAATCATTGAAGAAAAAATGGTTCAGCACACTGTCTAGTGGGTCTATATGACCCCACACCCAATGGTAAAGTGCCTAGGATAGCACAAGGGGTAATTACGCATCAACACACGGAGCCAAGTCGCAGCTTAAAACTGAAAAGTTTGTTTATAAAACCAAACAAATACTAGATACTTTTTAATGTTTTAGGTCTTTGAATAAACCAAGTCAGTTTGCTTTAAGTCAGGATTTGATTTGAAGAAATAATAAGAAATGTTTTTCCTCAATCTTTGCCCCCCAAAAATCTGATAAAAAAGCAGCTAAATCTAAATAGGATTGTCTTAACTGTAAATTTCTTCCATCCACCCATTTAAATAAATGAAGCTGTGGAGCTCATGTCATAGATTTTTGCAATGTTTCCCTCCTTATTTGGGCTTTATTTTCCATCACCCACATTTTTCACTCCTGCTTCTGTTTTTGTTTTTGTTTTTTATAAGAAATGTGTTATTTTGTTGAAATAGAACATTTCTGAGCAAATGAGTGTAACATTCAAATGCAAGAAAATCTGCTGCGGAAATGTCTTTCCTGTTCAGGTGAATCAATGAGAAACACCTGTACCTGCAGGACAGAAGGGCTTGGGCTTTCTGCCTGGAAAATTCTCAGGTTCTATGGATGGAGACACAAATGAAGCTGTTTTTTGTCAGCTTTTCTTCAGAACAGCTTTCATGTTGCAATAATTGAGTTGCAACCTCTTCATGAGGCGTTCATGTCTCTTAAAAAAGTTCGGAAAGAGTTTTGTTGTGGAATTCATTTGTTTTGCTGCTTGTTTGTGTCAGAAGTCACACATATTAAACAACAGACTGACAACTGAACACTTCTTCTTAACTCTTCTATCTTTATTTTGTTTTTAACTAAAGTTCATTTTTTTTAATTAAAGTTCATTTTATTTATTTAAGCTCAATATTTCCTCTTCAAAATTGCATTATTGATTGAGCTTTAATAACATCCAAAGTTGTAGAAATATGTGTTTTCTGCTGAAATGTTCTCCGGCTCATCAATTCTTTTTTCCTCTTTTCCTCCTGTCAGTTTCATCTGAAAGGTAGGACTTGAACTTTGCTTTTCCTCTAACACGTTTCAGATTCTCCGCTCTGTAATCGGGCGCCATGCCTTGCCATTTCTGTTTCAGTCGTTCCTCTGCATCTCTGCTCCAGTTTCAGTAACTGCATTCCGCCTTAAAAGCTGACGTGGAGCCTGTCCTGTCCTTACAGAAACCATATGCCTGTCAGATCTCCGGCTGCACAAAGCGCTACACGGATCCCAGTTCCCTTCGTAAACACGTCAAGATCCACTCGGCGAAGGAGCAGCAGGTGCACAGGAAGGTGAGAGGAGCGCGGCGTGGAAGAGGCAGAAAAGTTCTCCGATTTTTTTCTGTCTTTTTAGAAATAAATAAAAAGCTCTGATTATTAAGACTATTTTTTAACAGTTTGACTTCATGCATTTTGTTTTTTAGACGTTTGTTCAGTTTTGTACATTTTCTTCCTACACTTTTAAAGCTCAAACATTGAGGAAATGTTTGGAAAAAGTGAGAAACTGAGCTGAGATAAGTCTCCAGCTGTGTCCAAATTGGGGGCGGTGTTGGGGGAGTCTAACCCCTCAAAGACCATACAGTGCCCTGGATTTAACTGCTACTGCTTTGTTGTTAAACAGCAAATATAATGCTACCTCTATGTCGGAGAGGTAATGATGAAAACTAGGAAATCATCCAAACGCAATGCATTGTGGTCTATATTCACCAATCTAGAGTGAGTGTCCCATATAGTAACTAAGTAGTGAGGGAATTCCTCCATCTTTGGTTTTTATCACCGACTGTGAACTGACTGTGATCTGAGAACTGGACTGAGTAAGTAAAATGAACGTAGCTTAAGACACTCAGAATCTTGTCGTCAGGCGTATAGAAGTCCCAAACTTGAAGCTGACTGTTGAAGTGGGCGGGGCCTCAGCGACACATCCGTCAAGCTTCTTTAAAGAGTTTTGAGTTCTGGGGGCGGTGTTGGAGAGTATCTTTGACAATCACTTCTCCAGGAACCTATTTGAGCACATTTCATCATCCACATGGTGAAAAGGCCTTTCTCCCTGACTGAAAGGGGTAAAAACCGCAGAGAAAGGGCTCATTGTTGTGGAAAGAGCTGGATAGTAGCAGGCTGGATGATGTGTTCCTTTGCTGCGCATACTAAAGGGAAACACATGTTTGCTTGTAGCTTTGTTAATAGGCTGCAGCGTAGAATGCCGCAGCAGCCAGATGTTATGGACAAATGTCAAAGAAACACTCTCGCTCCACTCAGAGAGTTGGCCCAGAGCAGAAACCTGTTAGGAGTGTCGCTGTGGAGAAAACAGAACCCTAAGCCCGAGTGATGAATGCTCTGCTGTGTTCTCCTCAGGAGGACACATTCACTTACCTTCACCCTGAATACAATACCTGCAAATCAAAGCAAACGGCTGTAAAGCTGCTAAACTGCAAGTCCAGTCCAAAGCTTTGTGAGTTCAGTTGAACTTCAACCGGAGATCAAATCATCCCTCAGCTCGGCTTATTGCTGCAGACGCTCTCTGAGTGGATGTGTCCATCAAGCTGTGGTGGAACGTTCTCGCTCACAGACCAACGGCTGAAGTCAGAGAGCGGCGGTCGCCTCACTGCTGTCGGAGGCTGGATTTACAGGAGAACAGAACTCATTCTGTATTTGACACATCAGAGGTTTCAAGCATCAAACTCTGATGTCAAATCATTTAAAACACCAGAGAACATCAGCCTAATGACAAAATGAGTTCAGAAATGAAGGAAGTTTGCAGGTTTCTGGTTCACATCTTAAACATTAACCAGCATTTTCTTTTATTCATTTGCATTTTAGATCTAAACATTTCCAAAGCTTTGTTTCATAAACAGAAAAAAACATCTCTACAATAGTTCTGTGCACAATTGTGCATGATTCAAACATAAAATACCTCCGAAATTGTAATGTTTGTCTGTTCATGTATAAAAAAGCCTACACTCTGATGGGCAAATGATGTTTATATGCACAAAACATGTTTACATGCACAATGTCCTCAAGTTTGAATGTTTTTGAAGTTTGCTGGTTCATGAAAACCAACTCTATTTGTGAATCTCATTGGTATTTTTTAAGTTTAATTATTGGATCAATACAGGGGTGGAGCTACAGCCCCCCCCCCCCCCTGCAAAAAGCCCCCCAATTTTTAATTAATATTAGTATCATTATTGACAAAGATTAGGAAATAATAAGTGGAGGGGGTTTTAAAGACATGAGAACAACAGTAAAAATAAAACCATTTTTGATCCTTTCATTTGTGAAGGCCTTCCGCTCCAGTGTTTTGCCACCCTTTCAAAGATATCTGCCCCCCATATAAAATATTCCAGCTCCGCTCCTGGATCAAAATGTGTTCTTTTATATATTTCCCCCAATTTTACTACAATACTGATAGTATGGAGGAATTAATGCAGAACATAGAAGAATATCAAGCCATTCTTTACTCTGTTCTTTTGGTTATGTTTACACCTATAGCTGTAGAAAAACTCAACATGAGGTTTTCTACAAAGTCAATAACGGCTCCTAGGGACTTTGTTTCATAAACAAGTTTGATTTCTGTCCCATCAGAATGAATTTCTATATGAATAAATCTTCTTTACAATCAAAACGTCATTTTTTTATCATGTTAACAGAGAATACCTCCTCTCTGTTACTGACACGTTAGATTTCATATTTATGAAGTGAAAGTGTATTCGGTATATTTTTTTAATTATTTTTCTTTTCTGAGAACTTCCCTGATCTGCATCTGCTGCTGCAGTGATCCATTGAGTCCCGTTTCCCATGAAGCCCAGCTGACGGCATCCTCAGGTCCCGCAGGAGGAGCAGAACCCGGGAGAAGGAATCACAAACCCCTTTTTCAGTGCTGAAGAAAACAGAAAGACATGGTTCTGATGAAAAGTATCTTCATCCCTTTGACAGACGGCTTTTTTAATGACTTCAAATGGACGTCATGATCTGATCCCAGCAGGAGGAAAACCCTGTTATGAAATCTAACCCACAAATTCAGGCTTTTCAGTTGGAAACTAACGTTTTCTCCTGGAAACGAGGCACAAATACAAATTATTTCAGTGTGGTTTTCTAGTTTAGTCCAATGGTTTCCAATTAAACTGCGTTGTTGTATTTTAGAACAAAATTCTAAATATTTCATGAGTAGCCAAAGATGTACAGTAACTGAATCATTTCTACCTGAATGTGTTTTTTTATGTGTTAAGTATTTTTTTTTGTTTTTTTGTGGTTTCACCTCACAGCTGCGGCCATGCCCCCACCTGGAGCAGGACGTCCTGAGCGACTGCCTTTCCATGCAGCAGCTCCAGAGCTCCGCCTCCTCGCAGCCCCCTCCTGCGCTGGCTGCAGACATCTACGCAGGTGCTCGCGACACTCCGACATTTGTGATTTTAGAAACCAGGCGGAGGAAAGTGAAACTCTTGAATCTGAAACATGAAACATGAGTCCTTTGTGCTGTAAATGAGAATGCTGCAGCGTCTGCATCTTCTCTGAGTACCAGAGACTCAGGAAAATCTATACGTTATTCAAAACAATCATTTCAGTCGGACAACTCATGCAGTAAAGAAGATTTATTCCATATTTCTTTTAGTTTGGCATTAGGCTCCGTTCAGATACATAAAACAAAGATCTCCATAGAAAACTTTGGGTATTAAACTACCCCTAATGGAGCTCACAGGTGGAAGCCGGGGAGGAGGGTGGGGTTGCCTGCCTGAAATACTCCCAGGGTCCTTCATTTCTGCAAACTAAACCTTTAGCAGAGCAGATATCAGAGATTTGAGCAGGACGTCTTTCAGGAAGTTTACTGGCTTTAAAACCAAAGACTGTGGAAAGCAGAAGGCACAGATCCACAGCTGTAAAGATAAAGGAGAAAGTAGGTTTTGTTGTTAACTTTGTGCAGAACCTGCTGTGATGGGAATCGCCAAAGACCCGCTGCTTATGAGCATCAGATGCGTTGAGAAATTCCTGAACAAAAAAGTAAAAAGTTTTAGTTCTGTGCAACATTTTTTCGTCATTAGAGACCCGCGCCCTTGAAAATTGTGTTTTTAACATGTTCTTTTTGATGGTGGAGAACCTGTATGAAGAAAATTCAGCTTAAAATTGCTTTTTGGAGTATGTCTTGATTCAGGTCATTGGCTGTACAGCTGGATAGTTCTGATATTTTTGTTGAATCTGTAATGTTAAGGTGTGAGGGGCTGTAAGCTAGCAGGAGACCATGTAAACAAATGTGTGAAGGGAAGTGGGGCGGGGTTGCTCCGTGCAAACAGTCCCACCCACAACTCAGAGGTGAATTTCTGATCAACTTCAGCCACTCTGCAGAAATTATGTTCCAGAAAACGACACAGGGTTTTTGGATGTTGGCTAAAAACAGCATCATCATCATTGAAAGACCACTGGGAACAGATCAAAAGATGATCGGAGTGGAACCTTTAAGGTGCAGGGCATCCTTCATCCTGTGTCCAAAAAGGCTTCAGTGTTTTGTCTCCGTTGTGTGATTTCAATGTAAACATTTTCATTCATAAATTCAATTATTTTTGTGGAAAAAGCCAGCAGATCAGCGACGGATCACCTGTAAAAGGAGCCGAGCCCTCCATGACTCTTCATCCTCCATCAGAGCTCTGCACTTCCTCTCATCCTTGTCGCTCCTGTCATCTCCTCAGACGTCTCTTTTCTTTTCCGCAGTCATAAATAGTCGTGGATTTCCCCCGAGGTTTGCGTTCATGGCACAAAACGCTGCCGAATGACACAGAGGTTTCTACACTGTGAAGCTGAAATTTAATATCCAACAATAATTTCTCCTCTGCAGCCCTAATGACTTGCTCGGGGGCTGAATGCAACATGACTGACAGCAATGGGGGCTTACACAGTCGAACCGTTTCAAATGCCGGCACAAAATTCTGACCATGTCTGAAAATATTGAGAGTATTTGTTCCAAAACACAGGAGCGGGCAGCGAGAAGAGTCCGACTGGCAGAAATCACAGCAGCTGGCAGAGCCATCACGGATTCCTTGGTGGTAATCGACAGCCGCGTGAACATTCCTGCAGATCCACTGTGGCGATCCCGTGAAAAGCGTGCCCGCAGTGCCTTTGTGCAAATAGGAATAACACACACTGCTCAGCTTAGCTTTAACTGCTTATTCACATTTTTATGAGCGGCTTAGCCGCTGGAGTGTGTTTGGTTTTGAAGGAGGACGGGTTACAACATCTTGCTTTTGTTGGCTTTGTAAGGGAACCACTCTGCTTGTCAGAATAATGCTGCAAAAATCTAAATCTTTCACTCAAAGACGTTAAAATGATCTAACAGATCCATGCAGCTCCCGTTTGAGGATCCGTCCATCCGAGCCCACAGTCAGCGCTCAGCTTCTCACAGGGAGCCTGTTGGATTCTAACAGATGGACGTTTCTTCTGCTTTAGTTCGGAGCTCCCAGCCAAAGTAACCAGAACCGTCCCTGAAGATGTTGCAGGCTGGATGGAATTCAGAGTTTCAATTTCCACAAGTTTTTCTGGATGGATAGGATGCAGGGTTTTGGGCAGGAATCCCACCTTTAGCAGTTGTGGAGTGAGTCATGTTTCCAGTCAGAGCCTGTTTTCCTGTTTATGGGTCTGTTCTTATTCACACGTCTGCAGTGGAGCTTACAGGAACCTGCGTTTTATGGAGCATCATTAGTGTCTCCTGATCGAGCGGCGGAAGGACTCTTCAGAGTTTCAGCTCAAACGTTTAACACTCTCCTGCTGCGACACTGACTAACGCTGCTTACCCATAAGACCTCTCTGCCCTCACTCATGGTATTTGTGCCGTACTTTTTTCAAACCCTCAAGACTCAGTTCCAACAGAACCGATTTGGACTGGACTTTACCGTGACTAGAATCCAGACCCCTGATTGGCTAAAGAATATAATCATAAACAGGTTTGTTGGTTTTTAATCCAAAGAACGACAACTTTGAGAACTTCAGCCGCTCTTCGTCTATAAAGACTTTCAGATAAACTTTAGAGACAGAGTATAAGAGTCTTATTGATGTCCTATATGGGTTTTAGCAGGGTCTCATCGATGTCTCATTAGTGTCTATTAGGGTCTCATTGATGTTTTATTATCTTATCACAATTGTCTCCTCGGGGTCTCAGTGGGGTTTGTGTGTGCTTTAACAGTTTGATTTCCCTGAAAGCTGGAAAACTGAGACCTGGCAGTTTTCCATTGTGATGAGACACAAAAAATGTCTCTTCAGGAAGATGTCTGGGGAGTTTTTGCTTCAAGAGCGGCCTTGGTGCAGCTGTAGGGCGGTCGAACCCCAGATCGTAATATTGCAGGTTCGATTCCCGACTTGCACGCCCATGTGTCGAAGTGACCTTGGGCAAGACACTGAACCCCACCTTGTCTCTGGTGGGAGGTTGGCCCCACCCTTTTTTACTGCGAATGTGTGTGTGAATGGGTTGTGACTGTAAAGCGCTTTGGGGCTTGGAGAAAGGGAGAAAACGCTATACATGTATACGCCATTTACCATTTACTTCAAGTACGGCAACCAAAAAGAGCCAAAACACTGACCCTTTTTGCTTTCCCTATTCATTTCCCCATTTCTACAGCAAACCCGCCTACTTTCAGAATGGATTCTAAGGTCATGTAAGCTCAACTGAGAGGCGTGTGACTGGGGTGCAGAGTGAGACTGCTTAATGGAAAAACACCGATAAAAGAGCTCTCCTAACCTAAGATTGTATCTACACTTAAGATCCACCTTAAATATTCTGAACAAAATCCCCCACACAGTGAAAATCGCAGCATCAGATTCGGCCCCCCCAACATGTAGCTGGTGTCATAATGAAGCCAATGGCAGCCATTATTTGTCCACTGTTTGGCTGCAGATGTTGGGGCTAAAGGGGAAAACGTTTAAAGTCTGTGATTGATGATTTGGGGATAATGAATCAAGCTTGTAACTGTTTCAGTGTGCCGTCCGATCAGGCCCCCGGATGCTTCCACTTCACAGCAGCTGGGCCTGGAAACGGCAAAACCAGGAGTAACATCTTCCTTTCATCTCCTCCGCTTCTCTGCTGCTTCTCCTGGAGAAGCTGAGAAAAAGATCAGGAGAACAAACAAATAATTTCACAGTGATCCAGAGAAGTCCGTACGGGGATTCTGACTCTGCAGAGTTTGTTGCTGAACAAACATCTGGATCCAGATTTTCAAAGTTGATTGAATTTTACTGCTGTGTTGGTTTTGAAAGGTTGGAAGCATCAGAGTCAATTCAGAGTTAGAAGTCGGAATAACCCTCCAACCTTCAGCAGAGACATGGATATGGCTGTGAGACTGAGCAGAAGCTGTGCCAAAGGGACAAATGCCAACGTTTTTACAGATCTTCTCACTTTCATCCTAAAATTTGAGGTTTTTACATTTTTCCGTTTCTGGTTAAACAAAGAATTTGAAAAGAGGAGCATTTATGTTTATGCATAGGTTTCTGGTTTTTTTTATAATATTTAATACATATTTTTTAACAAAGGGAATATAAAAAAATGTTTTAAAAAAAGATAACTTTCAAATAAAACAGGTTTCAAAAACAGAATATAAGTATTATTTATTAATAATAACTTATCAAGCTTATGTGAAATTTGTTTGTAGTTATATATATTTTACTGTCAACCCTGTACCGCAGCCGCTCTGATCTGACAGGATCAGGATGTTTTCACAATTCTTTCTTACTGCGTCTTTTAGTGAAAATTGTAGGTAATTGTCAAACTAAACTAAACAGACCAAGCTAAACTTTACATCCCTGCCCTTTGACCCTCTTTCTTGGTAAGGAAAAACTCCTAAAAAAAAAAAAAAACAAGAAAACTCAGGGTTCTGCACATGAAGAAGGGATCCTCTCCCAGGACGGACAGGTCATTGAATTAGCTTATCAAACTCTACAACTACATGTTCAGAAAGTGTAGCAGATGCGCTTCATCCAGATTGAATTGGGGGGCAGCTGGGGGTGCAAGACAAACCAGAGGCGAGGTCCACAGTCAGGAGCAGAAGAGCCGAATGGAATCTGGAATCACTTCACTTTTACAAATTCTAGGAACCAAAAGCAGTCCTGCATTTTGTGAGTGAAGTGTTCTGTTTGGGTGGTAAGGCAGTAAGAGGTCTTTAATATAGGACGGGGCCATACCATGTAAGGCCTTATAGGTTAGCATGAGGATCTTGAACTGGATTCTAGAATCAACTGGGAGCCAATAGAGTGAAACTAACACAGGAGTGATGTGATCTCTTCTGTTTGTTCCTGCTAACAATCTAGCTGCTGCGTTCTCAACAAGCTGGAGACTTCTTAAGGAACTCTTAGGACACGCTGCTAACAAAGAGTTACAGTAATCCAGCCTAGACGTAACAAATGCTTGGACGAGTTTTTCAGCATCACTTTTGGAAAGTATATTTCTGATCTTAGCAATATTCCACGGGTGAAAAAATGCAGTCCTACACGCCTGAGATATGTGAGCCTTAAATGATAAAACATGGTCAAATAAAACCCCAAGGTTTGTAACTGTGGAATTGGGGGGTATACTTATGCAATCCAGGGAGACTATCTGAGCAGACAGAACATCTCTCAGGATTTTAGGACCTTGTATAATGACCTCTGTTTTTTCTGGGTTCAGGAGGAGGTAATTCATTGTCATCCAGGTCTTGATGTCTCTGATGAAGGCATTCAGTTTCTATATTGTCATTCTGGTCAGGTTTGATTGGATAAATACAACTGTGTATCATCTACATAACAGTGAAAATTAATGCTGTGGTTCCTGATTGTGTTTCCTAAGGGCAGCATGTAAATCATAAACAGGATGGGTCCTAAAACTGAGCCCTGCGGGACTCCATAGCTAACTCAAATAGAATGAGAGGACTGTCCATTTACATTAATGAACTGGTACCTATTGGATAAATAGGATTCAAACCACTGGAGGCCAGATCCTCTGATACCGATGTCATGCTCTAATCTTTGGAGTAAAATACTGTGGTCAATGGTGTCAAAGGCTGCACTGAGATCTAACAGGACCAGAATAGAGACCAGTCCCTTTTCTGAGGCCAAAAATAAGTCATTAGAGACTCTAACTAGTGCAGTTTCAGTGCTGTGGTGGATACTGACTGAAAATCTTCAAAGTGGCTATTGTCCTGTAGTTGATGGTAAAGCTGCTTAACTACAGCTCTTTCTAGGATGTTTCAAATAAAGGAGAGGTTTGATATTGCTAGGATCTAAACTGGGCTTTTTCAGAAAAGGTTTAACAACTACATGGCACATAACTTGTTTATAGAGAGGTATTTATTATAGTTAATATGGATTCCTTAATTAGGGAGAAGGTTTCTTTAAAAAGAGCTGCCACTTTGAAAAAAGTGAGAGTTTTTTATTTGTCTTATGCAGCTCTGAACAAGGTGGTGCTCAGTGAGGGCGGGGCAGATGGCATCTGCGGGCCATATTGCTCCACTCTGAGCTTAAATTTTATTATTTATCTTCAAGCTTGTTTGAATCCAGAGAAGAGGACAAACCAGCACTGGAAAAAAAAAACAAAATAGTTTTGTTTGTTTACAGGTCTGTATGCTGACTCCAACACCCCCCATCACAGTGCCTCAGTAGAGCTCCTCGCCCCCAACCCTGCCTCCGTCACTGACCTGGCCCCCCGACAACACCGTCTAGACCAGGACCTTGGAAGTCCTCATCATCTGTCCCCACTGACGGCCATGGATGGAGCGAGGAATGGGTGAGTTCTTCATGAACAAGCGTTGAATGTGGGAGGGGGGCATTAATGCAAATAATTGGCGTCAGTGACTCAGGTGGTTGAGCGGGTCGTCCAATGATTGAAGGGGTCGGCAGTTGGATCCCCGCTCCCCCCAGCCAACTGTCGTTGTGTCCTTAGGCAAGACACTTCACCCTCCTTGCCTCCAGTGTGGCTCCACTGGTGTAGTGAATGTGCATGGATGATCCTGGTGATGGTCAGAGGGGCCGTAGGCGCGAACTGGCAGCCACACCTGTCAGTCTGCCCCAGGGCAGCTGTGGCTTCAACAGTAGCTTACCATCAGCAAGTATGAATGTGAAGTGAATGAATAATGGACACACAGTGAGCGCTTTGAGTGTCTTGAAAAGTTCAGATAAATCCAATCCATTATTATAAATACCACGAAAGAGTGTTTATGAATCCAATGAGGAACCATGGAAGATGGGGTCACATGACCACAGCTGAGGACGTCAGTGCTTTAACCACATCTTCACTGAGGAGCTCCTCAGAGTCCAGGTGTCTCTAACCTGATGTAGATGTTAACGTACTGTTACTGAGAGGTTCATTGACCGATTAAAACAATAAAAACTAAAACGTTAATTTTTCTAGATCAAAGGATGTTGTAGGAGCTAGTGTCAGAAGTTTCAGCCTCGTTGCCACATTGAAGCCTTGACTAAATATCTGTATGTCTCGTTTACAATGCATGTAAGACATGGTTGATGCTGCAAGATCCGGTTTATTAATGGTGAAGTGCTCTACAAAATCATCGGTAATCACGTCGCCATGTCTGGGTTCATTTAGAGATTCTCTCAGTAAGGTGAGCAACAGCATCGACTGAAGGAGCTGTGTCTGAATGACGGCTGCTTTAAGCTGTATTTCCACCTCTCTGTGACCCAGTTTGACGACTTGCTGTCTCACATTAGAACAATGAAGGAAAAATGAGAATAAAACGTTATTATAGTCTCTATACAAAGAAGAATAATGTCGTAAAGTTTAGGAGCACCATCAGCTTCTCCTCCATGTTGGTTTGAGGCTTCAACTGCTGATCACGTCATCAACACTTAAAGGGCCAAAGCTGAGTTCCTAATTTCACCAAAGTTCAAATATAAAAACTCTGGGAAGCATGGGGATACCCATGACATGCTGCAACTAGACCACCACGCCTCACCTGATGCTCGAAACGCATCACAGGACTTCTTGTTGCATCTATACCTTGACGTAACCTTAAACTAAACACCCCTGATGAGCGAATCATGTTCGGTGTGAACGCGGCTTTAGGGATTGGGAATTCATGCAACTACAATTGGTGGATCTAATTTACATGTTGACTAACGATATCCCACTCAGGCGGAGCCGCCATTGCTGTGAGTGTCTGTATGTGTGTGTGTGTATGTGTGTGTGTGTGTGTGTGTGTGTGTGTGTACATGGGACTGTGACTGTAAAGCGCTTTAAATGAAGAAAGTAAATGGCTATGGAAGTGTTTGCCATTAGCCATCTATGCATGAATATCTGCTGCAGGCATAATGCATATCTGTAAACATCTAAACCGCCATCATTGAGATGTCAGTTGCGTCTGTGCTCAGTGTGTTCCAGCTAACAGATAAGACTGAATAAAACACCTTTATGTCAGAGACATAAAAAACTTTAGGCCACTGTCAGAGCCTGTTTTGTTTTTTGCTGTGTGTGACGCACAGCATGTTTCCTATTAGTGCTGCTGATTTCCCCCAAGAGCCTTCAGAGTGCAGGAACGGAGCCTGGCGTGGTCAGGTGGCGGGGTTTGTTCTAAGCAGAGGTCCTATCGGCAGCGGCGTGCAGAGCGAAAACAAGCCTTTACGGTTTAACAACACAGAGAAAGACAGGATGGCGTAAAGCAAAAGCCGTCGCGTCCCATAAACGTGTTTGCTTGAAGTGAGCAGAGCGGCTTCCCTGCTCCGAGAGCCCTGTGGGTGGGGGGTCAGGACACGTAGAGTGCTCCAGGAAACACATATAATTGCTTGTGATTATGAGGTACAGCAGACGGCCTGACATCCAGCACAAACACCGCAGTGGAAACGTCCACGCCGCGCCGGGCCTGCGAGCCTCTGGAGGGCCGCGTGTTGTTTCAGCTCCTGAAGGAGAACGATGGCAAAAAATGACCTTGCGGTTTGTGTGCCTCTTTGCACGATTAGCAGCGCGAGGACAGACATGGAAAAGTGAAAAGGACCCGAGTCAGACACACGGCCGGGGTGACATGAGGGTTTTGAGTGGAGGGTGTGTTGATGAGGAACATCTAAAGGTGGTGAATGTGGGTTTGTGTGGTGAGAATCCACTTTTCCTCAGATCCATTAACTAAAACTCCACTTCGTGGTCTTTGCTGCATCACGTTTGACTGTTAGGTTTGCTGACAGCTTGTTATTGAAGGAATTGCAGTCATTAAATCAAGAGGTGCTCCTGTCTGTAGACACACAGACTCTGAGGGCGTCTCGCGCCTTCTCGGCGTGCAGCTGCTTCCGCCGCTCAGCCGTTGTCGACTTCCACTAAAGGTGAAGTGTTTGATTTAGGTATTCAGGCTTCAGCCAAAGTCCATAGAGGCGGCGTGCTTGTTTTTCCCGAACGCTTTAGCTGGACATTAAACATTTTGACAACATTATCAAAGCGCCCCGCCTGCAGAGCGGCGGCCTCTGACCTCACAGCTAAATGTGTTTACTCTGGCTCCAACGGGCCATTTAGACCCGTTTTGTAAACACAGAGTGTCATTTTTCTGCGGCTGATATTAAAGACCCGCCAGTCGAAATTCATTGTGGCGCAAGTGCGAGTCTGCCCACCCCATCACAGGGACAGCCGCTCAACCACAGCAACCCGGCTCACAGAAAGATGGGCGTAAATGTTGTCATTCACTGCTTCACCCAAATGTGGTTATATAATTGCAGGGAGCAGGGGGGCTGCTGGCTTCTTGTGTATATTGATATTAGAGCCCCTCTGCAAATATTAGTCTGACTCGGGTTCGATTCTACGGCTGTGATTGACGCAGGCTAATTGAATTAGAGTGGCAGCACAGAGCTGCATTAAGAGCTGCAGCTCTGAAGGAGAACGTTCACATCTCAGACCTTCACATTGTAGCACAGACACACTGGCAGGTTGAGCTACTAGACAAGAGAAAAAAGTTACCCAAGAAAGCTTTTTTTATACCTTCCCATCTCATATCTTCACATCTTGAATCTTCCTATCTTCCAAACTGAAAGTTTCTTGCCAGTTTCATCCTGCAGAGATGCTGTATACTGAACAGGGAACTCTGCTTTCTGCTTTATGTTTTTCTTCTTTCCATTTGTGGTCCGGATATGTGGACCAGTCACACAAACAATTAAGTTGGAGAAACGATTCAGATGATTCGCAGATTAAAGACGGTCCTTCTGAGTTGCCGGCAGATCTCGGCTTCAGCTAAACTGAGACTCTTAGCCCAGTTCAGCTCCTCTAACCAGAAGCAGAAGCTTTCCCACCGATCTGCACCTTCTCATTCATCAAAGGGGGCTTAAAGGTTTGCTTTGGATGGGGAGGACGTCAGAGTCCAAGAGGGAAAGGGTTTGATTCCCAGTCCCAAGTGGGACAGCTAGTCACAGGTGGAGGAAGACGAATGAGGGGCAGATCAGCCGGTTCATGAGTCTTCCATCACCCTCCGCCCTCAGAGCCCATGCAGCCTCCACAGTCAGAAGAAGACATTTCTGGGCTTCAGTTGAAGCGATGAGCTTCAGAGCAGCTTCAGAAAAGACGTTCAGCTTGTTTCGAGTCTGTCTCCGGCGAGCGGCATGGTATTCCTCAGGCTTCTCCTCAACATTCATCTTTTCTCCAGGTAAAACCCCACAGCAGGAGTGGGTGGCCTGACTGGAGAAAGGAGAAGGATCAGTGAGGATGAATGTAAGGCGACAGATTCATGCGACACGTGGAAGCTTGCCCTCATACCTGGACCTGGAGCAGCAGGCGGGCCAGAGATTAAGGAGGGCAGCTGGCAGTGATTAGCTGATGATTCACTTTAGCTGCACATAGAGGCAGCTTGTAAAAATATGAACAGTATAACTGTTTCCTGAGTTTGTGCTGACAGCAGCTCCTGGGGGAGCGCGGCGCTCTGCAGGAACACATGGCCATGCTCTGGGCCCGCGCCAGCACACCAGTTAGCCGAGCGCGCTAACGGCTGGCCTCTTCCTTTGGCCACAGCAGCATCGTCAGTCTAGAACACAGAGATGAGCTCACAACAAAAGCAGCTATTCCCCCTCAGCTGCCCTCTACCTTTAAAGATTGAGGCTTCGCTCTGTGAAAATCCACCTTTTGTTTTTTATCAAAAAGCTGAAAAAGTTCCAAGAACTTTTAGGTGTAAAATAGGAGCAGAAAATATTCATTTTAGCTCCTCTTAACATGTAAGACAGTTTTATCTCTGGTCTCCTGTTTAAGCAGAAATGTCATCTGTTATCAAAAACATTTGCATGAGAACAAACACGCGGCGGCGCTAAAGCAATGAAAAAAGGCCTTGACAAGACATTTGCACCCTTACAATTCTGCAAAAACATTTTTTTGCTCGTGAAATTAGAAAAAAATGGAAATATATACATAAATAAATATATATACATTTTTGGTAAAATTACAGGTAAAAGTTGCGTAAAAGTAAAAGTATTGCATTTATTTACTTGTTTTCTAAATGGGCATTAAAACTGTTTTTATGTTAAACTTTTAAAGGATTGTCCTTTGGAAAGGTAACATCAGTTAACTCAAATGTTTTTAAACTCAGAAAGGGTCCAAACTGTTCTCAGAACAATCCATAAATTTTCCAAAACATGTTTAGGTTTTTCATTTTGTGAAAAAAGAGGCACAATTATAAAATATGTGTTTTTAATGGCTGAGTTTGTTTTATATGTAAAATTTATTCTAATGTATATTTTTCTAACAGAAATATTTCACTGTTGTTAAAGAGAGTAACAATAGAGTGATAAGTTTGTCAAAAGATAGACACAACATTTTCCAAAAAAAAACTCCAGAAAAACTCTTCATTATTAGAGTTTTTTCTTTTTTGGCTGCTTAAATGTTCAAATGTCCTCTTCAAAATAAAAGCCTGTGTGAAGTGTTTTAAGCGGGCATGCTCGGTGCCAGCTCCTGAGTGCTGCAGGGGCATCCCTCATCATGCGTGGGCTCCAGCCAGGCCAGCAGTCATCCGAGGGCCCGGTCGCCTCCAGCTACACGCTGTCATCACATTCATGCGGCGCTTACTGCAAACCATATGCCTGAGCGCTGCGGCGGCGCTCCGTAACACAGCAGCAGTTCAGCATCTGCAGCCATCAGCAGCTCTTTAATATCTGGAGAGGGGATTGGCCAGCTTCAGCTTTAAAGGGCGTCTGTTTGCGACGGAGTCTGGATCCCAAACTGTTTCATTAAGTTCATGCAAACTGCACATTATTACACTGCTTTAATAGGCTGTGTTTCAGTTCTGCATCTGAAGTTCACTGGAGTTCCCCGATGCTCCTCTGTTCTCGCTGTGTGATGAAGATGCAGCAACGTCTACTTCCTGTTTATCAAAGCCTGTGGGGAGAGACTGGGATCGGTTTTTCAGGATAAAAAACTGGTTTAGTCAAGTTTGTTTGTTTGTGTTGTTGTGTTTTTGCTTTGACTGAACCTGGAATTAAATAGGCAGATGGTTCATGTTTGAGCCCAGAAAAAAAGTGATGATTACCACATCCTGAGGAGACTTCCTGTTTATAGAGATGGACTGATTGGATGCATATAATCAACAAATAATTTGTTCATCGTCTTCTCTAAAGTAAACTCAGAAACGTGTGACGAGGAAAAGTTCTGCAGAAACAGAGCAGGTTCTGGTTTGGATCTCCTTGGGTAAAACCACATTCAGAACAGCGAACAGAACCACGTCCTACCTTTACCTGCACGCCTCCGGTTCTTTCCTCAGCATCAGGAGGCTGACACAAAAGACATTTCCAAACGCAGAACAGGAATCGGAAACTGATATCTGAGGACTTTTGCCCCTCTGATTGCTTTGCGGTAATTGCACGTACGTGCACGCCCACCTGTTATGGACTTCCGATCGTAGTGTGGTCGGAGGTCGATCACATGTGGAGAGATGACGTTTCCACATGCCTGGACTGTTTCCTGTCATGTATGTTCTTTATTCACATTGCTGTGAATCAGGAGCAACTGAACGATACATTCTAATGCCGGATTTTGATTGAAAAATAGCTCGAAATGATTTGTTTTCTCCTGTTTTCCAGAGTTTTAGGCGCCCTTCTGCCCGCCGGGTTAAAGGCAGATCCTTCTCTGGAGAAACAGCACTCCCACCTTCATCACAAACCATATCCTCAGTACCATCATCATCATCATCAGTCAGCAGGTGAAGGTAAGACTCCTAACAACCAAACTAAAAGGAACAGAGCGGCTGCAGTTTTTGTTCTGATCTCAGTCTGGAGGAGAATCTGGAAAACTTTGAGTTTCTGCTCTAAATGATCCTTTTAATTCCAGTTTGAGCAGCTCTGGCCTGTTTTTTTGTTTTTACTGAACACAATGAAAAGAAGGAGACTGCGTCCTGAGGTGCTACAGAGCATGCTCAGAAATGAGAAACCTGGATTAGCTGACAGACGGCTGGCTCATGTGTTCATCTGCTTAGCTGTCCTGATGTGCCAAACAATATTTCCATTGCGGAGATCCACAGTGGATCAAATAAGTATTTGAAGAAGAGAAGAAGAGGAGAAGAGTTGCTAAGCAACAGCCACCAAACGGGAATGATTCGTTTGCAAAGACGAGTGGAGCAGAAATGCTCCTGATATGTGCAGAAACCTGATCATCAACAAGAAACGTCTGCTCATGAGGGTTTGGCCAGAAAGTACTAAATCTGTCCAGCAAGAGGGTTCAAATACTTATTTCCCTTAATGAAATTCTAATAAATGTAAACAAACTTATTTAATGGGATTTCTTAATGTTCTATCTCTGTTCAAATGAATGAAATCAGGATGGGATCAAACACTTCTTCCCTCTGCTGTCACTCAGTCTTCTCTCCGACCGCGCTGTTGCTTAAAACTTCTCCTGCGTTTGAGTACGAACAGAGACGCTGTGGACACATCGACGTGGAGGCGGAGTCAGGAGGAGCAGACCTATAGTGCTGTGATGTTTTCAGTGGAGGGGGCGTCGCCCTCGCAGAGGATGGTGTCCGGCTCCTGTTTTTCTTTGACATCCTCCCTCTCCTCCTAGAATACCAAGGCAACTTTCAGAGCTGTTTCCACTTTGGAGACTCCTACAGGATGGAGCAAGCGGTGGATGGTGTCCACGCCCCCGGAGACTCGCACCTGTACACTTCCCATCAGCACAATGGCTTCCACATGCCGGCCAGCAGCACCGGCTCTGCAGGTGAGGGCGGTTGGAGGTGTGGCCCCAACTCTCACCTGGACGGTTCCTAACAGCGGCTGTTTCCTGTGTGCTCCAGGCTTCGGTCTGGTGCCGGAGCTCCAGGGAGGCGCAGGGTGTCCTCCATTCCCCTCCACTTCAGACGACAACCTGTTCTTCCAGGGGGGCAGCTTTGACCGCAGCTTGAGCCACATGTCGTCCGTCTACACAGAGACATGAAGCGACCCTGGAGGGGCTCACACATCTGTGGAGCTCTGCTCTCACGTCCCAAAAAATGTGTCCCCGATCCATCCAAGTTCAGCGTGAAACTGCTCTTCAACAAACCGCAGACGACGCATGCCAGCAAGATCTCTCTCTGATTCTGGTTCAAAACCCTCTTTATTGGCAAAGATCTCCACATTTATGGCATATTTTAGGACTTGGTGCTATAACCTGCACAGCCCTCTGGGTGTCTTCAGCTCTAACATCTAGGAACGTCAAGAATCTGTTCTCCTGGAGGAACTTCTGGGTTCTCTCCGATCTACAGCTTTCAATCTACTTTAGACTGAAGTGTAGTCCAGAATATATCATGTTGCTGTGATGTTTAAATAATGCAAAAAAAAAAGAGGAAAATTTCTGTTTTGGTTGTTTTCTTTTGATTTATCTCTGCAGGGGGAGGGAGGGGGGGTCTCGATTGTTAATTCTGCAGCATTGCTGATAAAAAAAAATTGACCTCTCATTATTCTAATTATTATTGTTATTAAATGTATAGATGTACAGTTTGTTTACAGCGATTCTTTGAATTTTCTCAACAGAGGAAATAAACGTGGACTGACTGCAGCTGCGTGCTCCTTCTGCCCCCTAGTGGACACAGAAAACACTGCATGTGGTTCTTTTGCTGCCTGTAAGCTTTGGTCTCACTCCTTCTTCTTCCTGCTGATGTAGCTCTGATAATAGAAGTTGCTGAAGAGGATGATGAGGGTCACGCAGTAGCCGAAGACCACGGCGTTCATGGAGTCTGGGAAGTCGCAGTGGGTGAACAGGTTGTAGCCGGTGTGCAGGAGGAAGAGCAGGAACTGCAGCTGCAGGGGTGCATGGGAACAGCTCAGATTCGCCGGGAGACTGCATGCATGCGGATCGTACGGAGGTCGGGATGCTCACCAGCTGCAGGGAGGTCAGGTATCGCTTCCACCACAGGTACTTCTGCATGTGGGGGCCGATGGCCGCCAAGCCGTAGTAGGAGTACATGATGATGTGGACGAAGGTGTTCACCAGGCCGATGAAGAACGCTGCACAAGGTGGAACGTGCACAACAGGGATGTAAGACGAGCTCAGCTTCATGAGGGCTCGTCACTGACAGCGGTCGGACTTACACTGTCCTCCGGCTACATACTTGACCCCCGCCCACCAGTTGAAGATCATGGTGCCGTGATGGTAAACGTGCAGGAAGGTCACTTGATTGTTTTTCTTCCTCAGGATGAAGAAAAGCTGCATGAGAGAAGCAGGTTAATCCGTTTTGAGGGTCATGAGGAGCGGAAAAAAGCATCCACATGTTACAGGTTTTAACATACAGGTTGCAAAGAACCACAACATTAGTTACCGTAGTTACACAGATGACACACACATATATGTGACATTGACACCAGGAGGTTGAGGCTCTGTACAGGGTCTTTGGGAAATGCTATGAGGACACAAATGACTGAATGTGTCACAACTTACTTCGGCTAAAAATAACAGAGGTTTTGTCTCTGGGGCTAAAGAGAAACGTTTGGAGGTCCCAGCACAGCTTCAGTCTATTCATTCAAAAACCAGCAACCGGGCCAGAAACCTGCATGTAGCCATGGACACAGAGTTGGACAAACACTTCAATCAGCCCACTATCTATCCTCTTACAAATGTTTCAAGGATGTTGGTGAAGGTTCTCGTTCATCCAGGCGTTGAGTTACTCAATATCTTCATCATATTCATTCATTTTTCTGGGATTCAAGATCTGACGTCTAAGCAGGAGAAACGAGTCCACGTGTTCGTCTGCAGCGTAACGGTGTTTACTCGATGACCAGAAACTGCAGCTGATTCCGAAATCTGCTGACTGAACCACATCAGTCCGGTTCCGATGTGTTTCCTCTGGCTGCCTGAGGACAGACTTTAAAGTTCTGTTGCTGGTTTATAAATGGTTCTAATGGTTCGGTAGCGTTATGTAAAAGCTTGCAATGAGATCATCTCTGTTTAAAATCAATGTGATGCAGCAATAACATGGAAAGATTTTTACTCTAATCTCAGCTCTTTGGATAAAGTTTGTAGTGTTTCTTCTAACTTTTTTTTTTAATTTATTCATTTGTTTAGAATGTCATACAAACATTTGTAAGCGTTTTTCTATTAGAGTAAGTCCACATACTGACTTTTTTTTAGGATTTTTGTGGACTTGTTGTATTTTATGGAAAACCCTTTTGTTCTGACCCAGAATGTACCAGCCAGACCTCCCTGCTCATCTGGACCCGCTCTTTTGTCAGTTCTTAGCGTCCAAACCGTCCATCTGAATGCAGCTTCTATACTGCACAGATCTGGAACAGACTTCCAGAAAGCCTCAGATCAGATGAATCCAGATTGAAAACCTACCTGTTCTCTGCTCCATTTGATTGGTTTGTTTTCAAAGGTTTACATCTGTACAGTTACTTTAAGATGACTTTAAATTCATTTTCACTTCCTTTACATTTAATTTGACGTTTCTATCAAACATTTCTTTGAATTGTCATTGTCACCTTTGTTCATAAAGCGCTTTAACACATTTTAAAATCGAACAAAGTGCTATTTCACGTCACTAAAACAATCAAAAGTTGAATATAACAAAGCCAAACCTCGTGTTGGACCAAATGCTTGGCTATAAAAATGAGTCTCGAGTGGAAGACGCTTGTCTTTGGCGGCAAAGCGTTCCACAGCTTCGGCGCGAGGATAGAAAGGTTTTATGTGAAGCACTTTGAAGTGTCTGACCGTGTCACTGAGCTCGATGACCTTAGAGAAGAAGAACCACCAGCACACTCTGGCCATCTGCAACAAGAGCGCATTCCAACAGGTGAGAAGCTCCACTCATCAGGTGACTTGTGTCTACAGAGACGTCTGTACCCTCATTGGCAGAGGACGCGTGCTGTAGTCCACAGGCTGACAGAGGAGGCTGTAGTCTGAGAGCCAGGAGGTGATCAGGAACTGAAAGACCAGAAAAGCAGTTCAGAAAATGGCTTTTGCTTCCTGTTTGCCTTCGTGAACGTTTGTTTTCTGATCAAATGCTGAGCTGAAGCTGGGCTTCTGCTTGTGGCTCTGTGGTGGAGTGTTTGCCCTCCCACTGGGAGATGGTAGATTTGAACCATTGACCATGGAGAACTGGGCTGAGTTGGTGTGGAGTCACCCGCAGAAAATGGTTTATTCTGGCTCCAACCAAATGAAATCAGTTCAGTTGCCATTTTTCTCATGATATGGGCGCCGCCATGTTGGAGCCAGATGTCGTCAGTAAGCAGTGATTGGTCTGAGTCGTTTCTATGGCAACCACACTGACCAATCAGCAGTGAGCTTATTGGAAATCTGTCAAACGTTTTGAACTTTGGACATGGCTGCCAGCAGGCTCCACCTACTTTTATTGAGGCCGGATTGGTCCGTTTATAACTTGAATTACTCCCACTACAGAAAACATAAGGATTGTCAAGAAGATGCGAAAAAAAAGGTGGAGGTCTGTGGGATTTTGGCTTCTTGGAGCGCGCAGGTATTTCCTGTTTGGAACGCCTTAACGGCTCCCTGGTTGACTGCAGCTCTCCACTCCTTCACGGTCACATGATCAGTCAAGCAGCTTACTGTTAGCTCAAGCATCTGAAGCTCCTCCCCTTTCTAAGCACAGAACCAATCCAGCAGTTTCCTGCACAGGCATCAAACTCACACCTCGTAGAACATGTATGCAGACAGGCCGACCATGGCGAAGTTGTAAACTATGAGCACCACCCTGAGGTCCACGGGTTCTCTGGACTTCATCAGGCGAGGCCCGGCCCAGACCATGCCCAGGTAGACCAGGAAGATGAGGAACACCTGGACTGGGGAGTAGACCAGCAGCCACGGGTCCGTCCTCTTGTCTGCAGCACAGAGACGTTTGTCGTTCATCTCAGGAAACATCTCCAGTGTGAGTGAGAGGAGCAGCTCTGACCTTTCAACCTCATTTCTGTCACTTCATGTCACATCTGCCTTTCTGCTGCTGCCTTTAGGGGGCGCCAGAGAATCATCTACCATTTAACCTCCTCTTTGGTCTCCTGGTATCTCCAACCTCAGCATCAACATCGTCCCTGTTCCTCCCCTCAGACGTCTCCATCTGCTTCCCTGCATTGATCTCCAGAACATCTACCATGATCTGTTCCTCTGATAGATTCATTCCTGATCCATCCTGGTCAAAGAGAACCTCGACATCTTCATCTCTGCTTCCTGCTTTCACCACAGTCTTCTACACCCTTCCTTTCATCACACCTGGAGCCTTCCTCCACCTTCCAACCTGCTGCTTCGCCTTCTTCTCTGGACTGTGGACCATCATAAAAGAGCCACTCCACCTTCTCCCCCGCTGCCCCCTGTAACCCCACCGTGAAAAACCTCTTCTCATTTCCGCACACATACTTGAACAAGAGAACGTTTGATCAACACTCACGTGACATAGTCACGTGCGCAACCTTAAAAGAAGGAGAGATCATCAAACCTCCGTTCTCCACGATCGTCTGGTGCAGAGAGACCACATTGTTCCACACAGCAGCCATCTGCAAACAGCGGACAAAGTTCTGGTTCTGAAACGGCTTTCACATCTGGACCAGGAAACCAGCTGCTGCTCCTCACCTGGTTCGAGGCCAAAGTTCGGATGACCGCGCTGGAGTAACCTTTGTTCACTGACAGAGTTCACGCATAGCGCCGCCTGCTGGTAAACACCGTCACCGAGGTGCTCTGGAAAGGACAGATTCGGGTTTTTTTACGTCAAACTCGGACCACTTCCTGTAGCTCGAGTCCCTGAAATGCGCGTTTTGGACACGAGGGGCGCTGTTTGACGCATTGATCTTACTTTGACTAACAGTCAGGGGAAAGTCTTTTACAATATCACATTTCTGCATATATAAAGTTAGATTTTATTTAATTAGATTTACTAACCCGTTATTTTTTCCCAAAGATTTCCAAAGGAAAAGATTTTCCTGCAACACTGATGTTGAAATTCGACTTTACAAATATAAATTTAGTCTTCTACTTTAGATTTGCCCAAACACTTTTTTCTTCCTGATCTCTCTTTCTGTTTTAAATTTGTCTTTATTCACAGAAAACGACAGGTTCTAATTACTTGATTTAATTCTTATTTTTAACCAAATATCCTTTACAGAAAAGTAAATGAACCTAAACTAAACCTTTTTATAATTATTATTTTACCGGTTTTCATTTTTGAAATGAAAAAAAAAAAGTTATATTAACTATGCTTTATGATTTGTTTTTTTACCAGTAAGGAGATCTTGGGTGCCCAAAAATGTGAAATAAATATTTATATTATTAAATTTATGCCGTAAAAAGTTCTAATCCTACAAGAAAAAGTCACATATTTCAGGGGAAAAAAGTCGATTTATTTTTAAATGTTTCAGGTAATCCAACATTTCCTGTTTCCTTTACCAGCTCAGTGGCTTTGTGGTGGAGCGTCCATCCTGAGACTAGAGGGTTGTGAGTTCAAATCCAGCAGCTAGTATAACTCTTGTGCTATCCTAGGCATTTTGACATTGGGAGTTGGGTCATCTGGACCCACTAGACAGTGCGCTGAACCTTTTTCTTCCATGATTTGTGATCTTCACTGGTGTCCATGGATTACATGAAATCCTCTCCACCTTTATCCACCTTTGTCATGGTAGGGAGAACACATCAATGTAAGGGTGGGGTCATAGGATAGCACAAGAATTAAAGGGGCTGTATTGGGAGGTTAAATCCATGCAGCTCACGCCCCCCCCCCCCCCAGAGGAGGGGTCAAATGAGGAGAACCAATCTCTAACGGGACTTTAACAATAAAAGTGTCATTATTGATGAAGCTTAAAAAATCCACCCAAGTTTCTTTAAGCTTTGCAGAAAAAGAAAAGGAATATTTCAAATGAAATAAAAACAATAACAACTATTGTAAGAAATACAAATACTTGGCCTTCTACTAAGTCCTCGGCCCCTTTAGAAATTGTTCTAGCTCCGCCCCTGGATGGATGTCACACTAAAAATCTCACTGCATCTAGTTGACCTTTTTTGTAAATGTACAACTTTATTTTCATGAAAATACAACTTTTTATTTGAGTCTTTTTCCTTGTTCAAATAGGACTTTTTAAATCACAACTTTACCATTTTATTTTCGTAAAACTTCACACGACTTTGTTCTCAAGTATGTTTTGTCGTTTATGGCTTTGTTAATAAAGTTTTGAAGGAAACTAGTTGAGACCTTATAAATCAGTGATTGTGAATGCAAACATAAAAGTCACATGTTTAAAAAGTGATGTCACACTAAAGAGCATTATGGGACATTTTAGGATCACAGTGATTCAACATTTTACATCAATAGAACCGCATCATTCCTGAGGCAGGAACAGGAAGTCATGATGATGATGATGTCATTAAGCAGCTTATGAGCCACTTTCCTCCTTCAACGTCTTGAAGAAGGAGCTGAGGGGAAGCTGTCTGCCTCCGCCCGTCGCTGCAGCCGATCTGGATTTCTTTGACGTCTTCAGTCTCTTGGCGTTCTTCGGGGGTTTTTCCTCCTGCATCAGACACACAGAGAGTCTGGAATCTGCGGCGCCGGAACAGATCTACATTCAGCTCCGGCTCCAGATCCGTCACAATGAGGTCAACACATCGACTGAGCATCGTACCTGAGGGGATTCCGCCAGACCAACCCGAGATTCATAAAGCTTTAAGATCTGAGGGAGAACAGAAAAAACATTTCAGAGAAGAGCACACATTTATTCAGAAACATCAGAGGAAATCTGGACTTCTTCTAGACTGCTTGAAGTTTGCAACAATTAATGTTTTTTTTTTCAATTCCCATTCCTGTTTTCTTTCATTTTTTCATGGGTTTTAACAATTTTATCCCTAAGTAACCGAGTATCCTGTTTTAAATTTTTTAATAATAGATGCATTTCTATCTGGCAACAAATGAATTTTCATTTTCAGTCATGCACTTTTCCTGTATTTTTATAGATTTTTACTACAACACATGAGTGTTGAAAAGACCAGGGAGAGCTTTCTGTATTTCCATGCAGCAGCGACAATGACAGTAAAGATCCATCTAAAGACAGCAAACTTAAATGATCAGAGCGGGACGAGTGCAGAGAACCCATCATTGGAACAAAATCGTCTCTAAATAATTAACCGTTTTCCGCCAATGGAGACAAAGATCTGCAGTTTCATCAAATGAGACATTGGACGCCTCAGCAGGGACAACCAGGACCGGCTCAGACCTTCTTCAGCCCCGTGGACACGGCGGCGCCCTGCAGAGCAGACCGGGTGAGCCACTGCGTGTTCTCCGCCTGCGCTCGGGCGTCGCTTCTCTTCAAGCGCGCGCTGTAGACCACGTACGTCTGGTGGATGTGGGAGAAGATGTGAACCACCTGCAAAGGAGCAGGAAGCGCCGCGCAGGGGCGTAAAGAGAGCTTCCTGGTGGACCACAGGTTGGTGATTTGCGTCGGGCTTACCTCTCCCACGTGCTGGAGGAGGTCGTCGCTCACATCAGCGTTCAGCGCTCTGCTGATCTGATGACACAGCGCCCTCCTCCGGTCAGCGTCAGAGTCTCCGTCCTGCAGCAGGAGACTTGGAAACTCCCACAGACCTGCCAAAAGACCTGAAAACAGCCCCACCTTCAATCCCGAGGAATCGAGTTCAAACTTCCACCGAGACAATTGTGTCTGAAGGTCCAGAGGGGACCTGGAGTCGGGCCCCCCCTCCCAGGAATCCTGCTGCAGGTGTGACCTCAGACTCACCTTTGTTTGGTCTTTGCATCAGCAGGAACTCGTGGTCGTCCTGCTCCCCGGGTCTGACCACCACGCAGGTCAGAGTCCGCTCTGCTCGGGGCGCCTTCTTTACCGGCTTCCTGGGGAAGTTCTGAACACCCAGACTATCGTCCCACGGCTCCAGGGGACACAGGGGACATGTTCCACCTTTCACTGAAGATGAGTAGGGAGACGTTAGACCTTCACCATCGACCAATGGAAGCTAAGAAAAGAGACAGCAGCCTTACTGCAGTCCTCCACGTCCAGCACTTCTGGGACGCTGCTGTCCGTCCTCCCCAGCAGATTCCTGGTGTTTTGCTCTTGTTGGACTTGAACCTGCAGAGACACGACGACGGCATCAGCTGGAATTCCCAGGAGCTGGTTCCCGCCTGCAGCGCTCAAGGCTTCGGATGAACCTTCTGGTGCGAGCGGCAGCTGGCCTGGATGGGACAGCGGCTGCACAGAGGTCCTTTGGGGGTGCAGACTCGGGCTCCCAGCTCCATCATGGCCTGGTTGAAGTCTCCAGGTCTCTCTGGATCCACCAAGTCATTAGCTAAACTCCTGAAACCGAGAAAAAAACAACTGGTCTTTTTGAAGCATGTGTCAACGTCTCGTGTCTTCTGAGTTCAAATATGCTAAATGACAAATCATTAAGCAGTTTTGTATTTTCACAGGATTCAGACAGAAATTCTTCCAAAAACCCCGTAGATGTTTACCAAAGAGCCTGAGTCGCTGCAGGACTTGTGCTGTCAGCTCCGATGGCTCTGAGCCGACACAGAACCCGGGTCACGTTTCCGTCCACAACTCCAGCAACCTAAGCAGCAGAAATCAGTCAGGTTTAAGGAAAAACGGGAAATGTGGCTCACGTCGGGATTATTCTGAAACACTGAGGATCCGTTTTGGAACATTGAAGCAAAAGCCAGTGTTTCCACTTCAGCTGCTTTGGTTCAAGTTTTTCTGCTTCAGAAGCAGTAAAAAACCCACTCTGATGTTTTTAACAAGTTCTTCGTTTGTGATGATGGACGAGGTAGATAAAGAAAATTAAGGTCAGAGTATTTCTTTATTCAAATCAGAAGCAGATGAAAAAATGTGATTTGAAAAAGATCAAATTAGTGATGTAGAAAATATGCTGGGCGTGGCCAAAAGCTCCCAGCTCCGCCCCTTTCTGATGCATCCACCTGCAGACACAGATCCATGTCTTAGTTTTCTGAGCTGGAATCTGGATCTACACTGTACAGCTGGATAGCTCCAACATTGCTGCCATTTTTGCTGAACCGCTAATGTTAGGTTGGGGGTGTGAGGAGCTGTAAACTAGTAGGACAGTGTAATCAAATGGATGACGGGAAGTAGGGGCGGAGTTGCCCCGCGCCAACAGTCCCGTCCCACAACTCAAGAGGTGAATTTCCTCCTGCCGCTCTGCAGAAACTATGTCCTAGAAAACGACACAGGGTTTTTTTTGTGGCTAAAACAGCATAATTATAATTAAAAGACAACTGGAAACATTTTGGAAATAGACCCAGAAAATGATCGAAGGTAAAGGAACTCGTGGTCTGTTTCCAGAACATGAGTGGGATCTTCTCCCTCTGGTCTGTTGTCAGTGCAGCCTGAACATCTTTAGCAGACAGGTGAGCTTCAGCGCCCTCTGACCCACCTGTCCCAGGGCGATGGAGGCCACCGCTGCAGCAGTGTAACGGCCCACCCCCGGCAGCTCCTTCAGCAGGTCATCGACCGTGTGAGGCATCTGTCCCTTCAGCTCCGACACCACCTGAAACAAAAACCATCACAGGACCTTGCATTAGGAACCCCTCCAATGGTTGGGGTTTTTTCCAGCACCATTTGTCTAAGTGTCAGCATAAAGACAGCATGATCCTGAGGAACTAGAGACCTTCTGTGCCCCCTCATGCAGCCGCTTGCCCCGAGAGTAGTATCCAAGCCCCGCCCACATCTGGTTCACCTCCTGGACAGACAACATCAGGAATTCTTCTTGGAAAAATAAAAAAAATGACATGCTAAATAGCAAACTACAACAGTGAGCGGTTGATAATTACCTGCAGGGTAGCAGCAGCCAGATCCTGCACAGTGGGCCACCTCTGCAGCAAAGACGCACAACATAGATTACTGTCAAGACGAGCGCTGAAAGTCAAGACGTCCTCTACCTTCATCCATCTGTTGTAGTAGTCTTTCACTGTGGCAACTTGAGTTTGCTGCAGCATTACTTCAGAAACCCACACTGAAAAGACAGAAAACGGATTATTCCAGACAGAAAGCTATGAAAAAGGGGGCAATCACTTTTCAGGGGTTATAAATGACCTGCATAGGTCCGGATGTTGACGTCTGCCTCGGTTACAGCCTGCTCAAAACAAACCAGGATGGAGACATGAATGCTTTTTAGGTTCCATTTTTGAATCAAAATAGGCCAATAAAAACACACACAAAAAGAAGATTTTAGAAATAAGATAACACTTTATTGAGTAATCATAAAAACACGCATTAGGAAATCCAAGGGTTTGAAAATGTTTAGGTGAAGAAAACATATTTCTATAGAAATTTTTTGCTACAAAGGAAAGTTTACTCTCCTTCAGATAAATGTGTTTTAGAAAGAAAGAGTGAAATGGCGTTTTCTTTGTTTTTCTTACCAGAGTCCTCCATGGCAGCTCTCGCTTCTCGCTGTCATACCAGCTCAGGAGCTTCCGGCGCAGCTGGACAACTTCTGCAGGATCACAGAAGCTGTGGTATGAAGAGGAGGATGAAGAGGGGGAGGCTTTGGGGGCCTCTTCTAAAAGGAAAAGACATCAAATCTCACTGACAATCAAGAAAAACATGTCATAACGAGTCGAACAGCTTCGTTCAGGGGCAAACAGGAACAATAACGTGAGACAGCAGAACGTCGGCTAAAGTCAAACATGAGCCGACTGGACAAAGTTTGTTTTGTACAAACTGGTTTTTAAAATCTGCCAGAAAAACGTGTATAAGTTAAGAAATCAGCGCCGAGCTGGGTGCATGATGATCCCCACCTCGTTCCACGGCGGTCTTCCGCCGCTTCCGGGTCGAAGTCTTCGTCTCTTCAGCTTCTGATAAAAGTTTCTTTCCTTTGATAGAGGTTAAACGTAACCTGCTCATCTTCTGACTCCAGAATAAAAGACCTTTTTCTCTCCAAGCAGGTTGTTTACATCGTCAGCTCGTTCAGCTCCCGCCATGTGGAGATTGACCAATCCGGAGTAGCGATATTCTGACGGAAATAACGATGACCTACGTCATTTCCGTTAGACTTTATTCTCTGCGCATTGCATCCTGGGATGAAGCGCTATAACATCCGATTGTCCCACTTTCCCCATTAAACAGTAAAAAAAAAAAAAAGGATTCAAATTTATTGAAATTCATACCTGCGCTTTTTATCCTACGTGCACTTTTGATGAATGTGAAACAATTGTCTTTCTTCTGTGCCCAAATTAGACAATTTATAGGAACATTTGCAAGGTTGGATATTTAAAATTACCCAGAAACTTATAATATAATATAATATAATAATGTTCCCTTTTTTTTAAAATGCTTATATTATATTATATTATATTATATTATATTATATTATATTATATTATATTATATTATATAAGCATTTTTTAAAAAAAAGGGAATTGGAGCGGATCAATGGAACACTTGGAATACTCATCACTGATGGCTGATGAATAATCGACTGTGCCTTTGATCAGGCCATTGTCCTGATCATCAACGCGCCTGACTTCTGGTGGATCAACGATTCTGCTCTGAATCTGGGAGTTCAGGTTCAGGTGTTTTCACAGTCGGGTCAGCTCAGGAAGAAAGCTTGCAGTCATCCAGTCCTTCTGCCTCAGTGCGAGACAGTCAACAAAAATCTATCTCAGCTTTGGACTCTTTTGGCTACACATATACAAGCATTTTTACTTTTAACAACTTTGAACAGAGTGAAGATTCATCCTAGTGGCTCTTCATTTAATCTTTATTTAATTAAAGACTAAAAATTAAGAAACTATTTGTCCTCACAAATTCCTCACAAATATGATTTTTGTTTTAAGTGCATGAATTGTTTTAACAGTCTTTAGGACGTGAGGCTTAAATGAATAGCTTCTCCGGTCAGCAGTCAGACAACACCGTCCAAAACTGTAAAAATAAAGGTTCATGATTAAATAAGGTCATAAACAGAAGCTGAAGTAAAGCAAACGAAACAGCACCTGGATCTATGTGGAGATGGTTTGATTGCAGAACTTCTGCTTGTCTTTCATCAATTTTCATGTGTATAGAGTCTGCTTTGTGCTGAAAGAGGGGGGGTTAGGGTTAGCGCTAACGTCAAGCAGCTTCCACAAACATCTAGAAGAGCTTACAGTGAAGGCCGCAAACAGCTCGCTGCCCATGACTCTGCGCACGTGAGCTCCAATGCTCGGATCTGAGCGGACAAAGTGCTGGAAAGAGGAACACAGAGAAAAGAACGGTCTCACATTTAAAGGTGTTTTGAAGCCGTCCAGCTCTTGTTTAGCTCTGCCATGCGGCATGTGCTTTCTGTTTTTAATTTGGTGTGAGAACAG
Source organism: Oryzias curvinotus (assembly GCA_023969325.1). NCBI lineage: Eukaryota > Metazoa > Chordata > Actinopteri > Beloniformes > Adrianichthyidae > Oryzias > Oryzias curvinotus. The sequence continues at coordinate 21,344,104 of CM043709.1, forward strand.
AACAATGGGCTTTACTGGAAAACACATTCCTGCTCTCAACAAGGAGCAGTTGTTGGTACCAGCTGGGAATTTCCTCCATCATAGCTTCATCCTCAAGCATAGAAGCCTGAAGGAATTTTTGTTTGGCTGTAGAGCTCACTATAAACCACAGCAGAGTGAGCGTCTTTGTGGGCCAAACATGTGCCTGTGTGTGCGTGCATAATGAGCACACACACAGTACCTCTAAGGCGAGGCTGGCTTGGGTTTGGGCCTCGCCGTGTTCTCGGTTCCCCATCGCATACAGGAGGTTTGGAACGACTCCAAGAGAAAGAAGCTCACGAGAAATCTCCTCGTCTTCCTCAGCCAGAGACCTGCGGCGAAGATCAGAGCCTTGTTTGGATTGTTCACAGCACGTGAAACAACATGTAAGCTCTGTGGGTGAAGGCGTGTACTGATGTACCGTATCGCTGTCGCTGCTGCAGCTTGTTGGACAAAGACGGCAAGCGATCCGGTCCCCTCAGGTTCTGGTCCATGAAGAAAAGCCAACAGAAACAAACAGACGTCACATGATCTCCATGACTGAATGACTGATACTGTTCAGGATCTGGCAGTTTTTATGAAAACCAAATTGCAAAGTTTCAGTCTTCTGTTTTTTTCTCCCATTGAAATAACTACATTCATTTTTATTGTTGTTTTAGATCAAAGTGAAGCTTAAAAACATGTTTTGCTCCTCTGATGCTGAGAGAACCACCTCACCTCTTGTCTCTTCCTCAACGGGCTTCAGGAGAGCAACAAGTCCAGAGAGCAGCTTCACCCTCACACCGTCACCCATCAGGTCTCTGATCAGATTACAAGCTGAAGGAAACCAAAGGAACGGTTAGAGCTTGACCCAAGAAATCAAATCAAATCTTAAAGCAAAGTTTTGAAGGTTTCCCTGCACATCTAAAAACCCAAACCCCCAAAGGTTCTTCTCCTGACCTTCATCCTGGACATCGAGGTGCAGGGACCTGAGCGTGTTCAGCAGAGGAGCCACAATGCCGTGATGTGCTGCTCCCAGTTTGGGCTGCAGGAGAAATGGATCATCCTGCTCATTCTCTACTCTAGAGTCTGGCTCTGACTGGGAGGAATCTCCTTACCTGCACGGAGCGTAAGGTTTGCAGCAGCAGGAGCTGGGCTCTGGGCCGGACCCGGGTCAGGAGGCCAATCAGGCTTCTATAGATCTGGTCCTGGTATTTGGGGTTTCCATGTGATAGGGACTCCAGGAGAGCCCCTGTAGCGTCCCCTCCATCTGAACCCACCATGCAGTCTGATAAGATTTCCACACCTGTCGCAGGTGATGCAAAGATCAGTGTAGCAGAAAAACGGAGCTGAGATGCTCGTTTTTAAAATGAACACTGTTTACCGTTATGCTCACAAATAAACTCTTTGTATTTGCGCCCAGCATCTGAGATGTTCAGCAGAAGACGAAGAGCTTCCGTCTTGTCGTCATTTTGGACCTGAGAGCTGCTGAGGACTTCCAGGAGGACGAGAACGCCCCCGCCCTGTAGGAACTCCATCAGGTACTGATCACTGTCAGAAGACGTGGTCAGAGCTCAGGAGCGAGGCTTCAAACAGGTGATGGTGCAGCGAGTTCACTCACTGGTTTGAAGCAGAGAGAAAAATCCCAAGAGCCTTCAGCTGGAGAGCCAAGAAACCTTCAGATGTGAATCTGTGTTCATCTGTGAAGGCCGTCAGAACAATTCAGAGAAGAAAAGGAGAAAAGCGGAGTGGAGACCACCTGAATCCAACAGGTGACCCATGGAGGCTGAGCATGTTTTTAAACTATATTTAAGAAGGAAGTTGATGATTTTCACACAGTTTTAACATTTAGGGCAGACATTGTTAAATAAAGTGAAGGATGTTCTGACAGAAGACAGACGTCAGGATTCCAGCAGGAGACAAACTTCTCCATCAGCTGCTGCTGAAACAGCAAACCCTGCAGGATACGAGACTCTCATCCAGACGGTGATCCGAGCCAGAAACAGGCTGGCGGTCTGCGCCAGGTCCACTTCCAGCTCGTAGAACGTCTTCCTCGCGTTTCGGTTCAGAAAGCTCCTGAGCATGCGCACCCGAACCGGGCCGTCGCCGCGGTCCCACAGGCGAAGAAAGTCCAGCGCTCTGCCGAGATTGGCCTGCTCCTCCGGGCTCGACATGGTTCCTGTGGCTGCGTCTCCTCCAGGGATCCAACAGGCGGAAGAGCCACGAGAATCACGACCACCACAGAACAACAATGCTAACGGTTGCCTAGCAACCACAAACATTTATCTATCTATCTGTCCGTCGTCCGTCTGTCTGTCTATCCATCCATCCATCCATTTTTCTTGGACCTTTATTTTTAACACATATGTCGACTCTGAGAACGGGTAAAAAAAAAGCGAGTAAAGATCAGAAGACAGACATGTTTTCCATGAACAGATCATGTTTTAAATAATCCACATTTAGTTTCTGACTGAATCCCCCATTTTTTAAAAACCAAATCTAAAAAGAAATGAACGTTTGAAACTAGTTTTAAAAATATTATACAAGTCTGGAACACCTCCTAAAGTGCCCCCCACCACCACCCATGCTCAAATCAAATGTCAAATAAAACAATAACACAATTGCGTTTAAATTCTTTTAGTGTGTGTGTTTCTTGTAGCTTTAGGAACAATAAACAAATACATAAAAATAAATAAACAAAAATATTTCAAATAATTATCCATGGAACGTGATTCCCATAACAAGCATGCAACTCTGTTACCTTAACATTTTTATCATGGTAGAAGAAGAATCTACCAGAATCCCATGACATGATGGATTTGACATCATCACACAGTTATCCAAGAGTGGATAGAGCAAAGGGATCTCCTCACTCCTGGTTGTCACAATTCACAACACAGTTAGCCTTGATGGGTTCTGAAGTTCCACCACTGATCTTCTCCAATCTTTTCAGTCCTGCTCGGACCTTTGAGCACAGACTGGAGAAATGGGCTGTACAAGGAAACCCATCTGTTCTGAAGAATCCTTTAGGAACACGAAACTCCACAGAAAACTCACAGACGACTCCAGAGTCATCTATCATTCAGAGAGATGTTTGACATGTTTTATAAATATTGAGATGTAAACACATTTTTAAAGGGAGGACATCCTGCGTTTTGGCCAGCTGGTCCCCCACCCCTCCTTCCAGTCCTCATGGAGCCACAGAGCTGAAGGACAAACTTCAGTTAGTTAAGGTTTCCTCACAGTTTGCAACATTTTGAGACAAATTCCTCACTTTTTTCCACATCCAAGTCAGAAAGTTCTGTAAATAAAAGCATACCAATAAATATCAAAATAAAGAACAAAAATCATGAAATTATAAATTAAAACTAAATGTAATTTTCTATGTAATAAATGTACACCAATTATTAAATGTACATGTGAAATATGTATAACATTTTGAAATATTTAGTCCGAACGCTTCCTTTTATATATATATATATATATATATGTGTGTGTATATTAAACCAATTGTTTTGTTTTAGAGTTATCGTGTGTTTATTTTTGGTCTGTAAATATGTGCAGCTTTAAAGTTGTTAGCTTTAATTTAAATAGAGATTATACAAAGAGTTTGGTTTCTTCAGTTTAAGTTGAACATTTCTCAGTGTGATCAAAAATGTCAGAAATCTGAGGTTGAACCCGCCCCCGCGCAGCATTTAACTGCCCCCCCGGTTCACGCGCTTCTTAAGAGAAAGAAGTTGTCGTGGTAGCGCCGCGGGGCAGAAACCCGCATTCAGCTGCCCTTTGCCTCCGCTTCCAGGCTGCGCCGGGATTCCCGCAGGTCTTCGGGACCTTCTGGTTCTCCAGAGCAGCAAAAGTCGCGTTTTTCTGGGTCAGGTTCGTTGTCCTCGTGCCGGGGGCTCGCGCGCCTCCCACTCGGGCTCTCCCGCAGCCTGCCTGATAGAGGCGGGCGCGCGCGGGCGGAGGAGCAGGGAGGGAGGCGCAAAGGGGAGGGGAGCTGACATTAAAGCAACACAACAAGGAAACTCGTCCGTCCGCAGAGCCGCGGAGCCTCCTTCCTTCCTCAAGACCAGCTGGAGGCACGCGCGCGCTCACACAGCGGCTCCGCGCGCCGGGAAAGAGTGGCCTCGCTCCGCGGTGGATCCAAACGCGTTCAGAGAAATGGGTGAGAACAATGAAGCGATTTTGGTTGTTTGGGGGAATAAATGAGGGGGGCGCGTGCAGGCCTCTTCCGGCGGTCAGAGCTAAATGAGAGGGGAAACAAAGACCGCCGCCGCGCGGCTGGAATCGGCACCGATTGAAGGGTCTTCTGATCTGCTGATGGGACGGGTGGCTCTCCTGTTAACGGGACGTGGTCGTGAATGACGCATCCGTGGCGGGGCGGCTCTGGCTGGGGGGTCTTTGTCATTACAGCGGTGGATTTCCGCTGACTCAGCTGTCTCATTTGTCTCTCGTGGACCATCCACGACTCCAGCTCCTCATGTCTCCATGTTTGTGTCTGCAGGCTCTGAGCCGCCAGGTTCTCCACAGGTTGTGGAGGATGGCGGTGAGGAGGATGAGGAGGAGCTGAGTGGAGGAGAGGAAGGAGACCTCCGGTCCAGCTCCGGCCGGGGCTCCCTGCTGACCAGGAGAGGCATCACGCTGCGGGTGCTGCTCAAGGACGGCCTGGTGGAGCCGGGCGATGGCGTGCTGGGCATCCACTACCTTGTAATTACCCGTCCTGTCAGAAGAACCGAGGAGGTCCAGGGTTCTGTCGCAGAGACGTGACCTTTCTTCTGCTCTCAGGGGAAGAACTTCGTAGGCGACCTGTTGAATGATGGGAAAATCCGTTGGGTGGAAACGGGTCAGATCTTCAACTCGCCCAGCGCCTGGGCGACTCACTGTAAGCGTCTGGTCAACCCGGCCAAAAAATCCGGCTGTGGATGGGCGTCTGTACGGTACAGGGGGCAGAAGCTGGTCCAGTACAAAACCACCTGGCTGCACAAGTACCAGCCCAGCGCAGACATGGTGAGAGGAGCAAGCCCAACATCTCTTCCCCAACTCTAAGGTCCAAAGTTTGACTCACTGAAAGACAGAGATTTGCACGTAGAACTGTTAGATATGGAGGGTGGAGGAGCGGCTCTGGAGGCTGAAGCTCCTGCAGATGCTGCAGGAGAACGTTCTCTCTGCTCTGTGAGGCTCTGATGGTCTGAGACACTGAAACCGAAAAGGAGGAACTGAACAAAGAGCCTTTAAGAGGCACAATCAGGAAGTAACATGTGAGCTTTCAGTTAAAGTAATGAAGCAACAAACTGTCAGGAAACGGTGAAGAACATCAGGAACCTGGGTTCTGGTTCTTCCATCAGCTGATTTCCTTTGGAGGTTCAGATAAAAATACCCATCATTTCCTCTGGTTTTTGCCGTCAGGGTCCAGACTGTTGCCTCATGGAGTTTAACTCTATCATATAAACATCAGACCAGTAAATAAGATAATTTCATGTTTTCTAATTCAGGAACATCTAAAACAAACAATCAGAAGGGGCGGGGCTCTGGGAATTGGAGTTTTTAATGGATTTAAAATAATTTGACTGGACAAGACTTTTCTTCTTTAGTCAGAAGGAGGTTTTACTCTGTCATTTCAAAAAGTGAAACTTCTGTTTTAGAAATATAAATGGAATGAAATATTTCAACCTTTTATTCGTTGTAATTATGATCTTTAGATCATAAACTCTAGTTCTCAAAAAATAAGAAGATCACATCAGATCCATTAAAAAAAGATGGAATCTCCTAGTAGATGTCTGCTTCAGAAAACCTAGTGGACCAACACCAGCAGACGAGACTCAAACCATCAGCGACTGTGGAAACTTCAATCACTCGTGGATTCTGTGCCTCTCCACTCTTCCTCCAGACTCTGGGACCTTCACCTCCACATGAAATGTAAAATAGACTTCCATCTCCAAACAGGACTTTGGAGCTTTGAGCTGCAGTCCAGTTCTGTTCCTGCTTAGTCCAGGTGAGACGCTGCTGACGTCTCTGGTTCAGGAGAGGTTTGACTCCAGAGTCCACTCCTTCTGATGCTCCCTGAAGTTCTAGAATGGATTTGTTGGCATTCCTCTCACAGCTGCCGTTCTCCAGAACTTTCTCCTGGTCACATTTTTTCCTTCCATGCTTGGATACGGCACTCTGTGAACCGGCCGGGTCGTGACCTTTTGTGGCTCATCCTCCTTGTGAAGGCTGTGGATGATCATCTGGACATCTGTCATCTTCCTGTTTGTGTAGCTTCCAGATACAAACTGAAACCTTTGCAGGTGTTTTTAGTAGATCGGCTGGTGAGGCGGTGACATCCTGAGTTTCCATCCTTTTGATTTTCTGAGAATCAGATTTTTTTCCCTGTAAACTTACAAAAATGACAAATTGATGTCAGTGAAGTGTGATGATTCTATATGACGAGTTTCACTCAAATATAGAACTTTTGAGTCATAATGACATTTATGAGATGTTCTCTGGACCTCAGAAGCATAAACTGGGATTATCCTCCATCATCCTTTTTTTTCCCCTGCAATTCCAGAGCCTGGTGAGCGAGGAAGATGATGACGAGGATGAGGAAGAAGGGAAGACTGCGGTGCAGGCAGACGAGAAGAACAAAAACATCAAGCCTGGATTACATGGTCTGTTTTTCCCCTCATCTGCTCTCCTCTCACCTCCCGCCGTCCTTCTGTGACTCATGTTCATCTTCGCGGCGTTGCAGACGTGGTCGTTTCCCGACGGACCGACCGAGAGAGGATTCCTGTCCGATACTGCACCTTAGGCACCAGGGATGCTGCCAAGTACGGCCTTCTGCGTGTCCACTGTTTTGTCCACCACCTGAGCCTCAGTGTGACCTTGTGACCCCGTGTCCTCAGAGATCCGCACACGTTGGTGGAGTTGTCGGCCTTCTCAGCCATCAACAGATTCCAGCCGTTCAACGTCGCCGTCTCCAGTAACGTTCTGCTCCTGATGGTGGGTCTCAGCACATTTCAAACACGGCCTTTGGCTTTTCAGGGACATGTTGGAGGATAAGATCTCTGATGTTGGACTTTACAGGACTTCCATTGTCATCTGACCACCAGTGAGGTGGTGGGATACCTTGGAGGGAGATGGGATACTAATACACAACGTAAGCGGAATAAATCCACGGAGATCCAGTCTTCCCCGTCTTCATCAGCATCATCTTCCTTTTGCTTGGTTTCAGTTCTGACCATCCTGAGGGCTTTTCCTTGTCGGACCAGGCTGGCAGACAGGGACTCTGCTTCTGCTGTGGAGGAAGAGGTGAGACCCGAGCGGTAGCTCCATCTTTTCTTCAGCAGAAATGAGGAGAAAAGCCGTCTTTTAAAAATATAATAAAAAAACAGCATGTGGTTAAAAAGATGGGAAATCTATTTTCCGACTATTAGATTGCAAATATCAGCTTTAAAAAAATCCTAAAACATAGTCTGTATCCATAAAAGGATTCAGATTAATTCCACCCTGCGGGCCGCAGACCGGTGCCGGGTTACTTGGTACCCGTTTGCAGACCAAAAAATGACACACGTTATTCTCGTTTTGTTGATGTTCTGAATCTGAAGGATGTTTTATTTTGGAAAAGTACCAGATTCTGTCCACCACATTTGTCTCTGACTTTTGAAGGACGTCAAATAACTCTCCTCGCTCGCGCGTCTTCAATCCATCCCTCTTTATCTCTAAAAAAAAAAAACAAAAAAACAAAAAAAAAACAGGCGTCTTTGGAAAGCTTCTGTGGGCAGAAAAGAGTCAGAGAGGAAACAGAAAGAGAGTGTTTGAGTATTTAACATGAGTCTTGCTTAAGAAAATTGATTTATTATTTGTTTTATCATTTGTTCCAGCACGCCTGCTCTGCACAATATGCAGCAACAGACAGTGTAACGTTAAAAATACACTGCTAATAAAGTTGTATTCACTGTGGATTTGCATTTATTTCAATAAACCACAGTGGATCAACTGTTTGAATAACTTTATTAACAGCGTCCTAGTAACATTAGACATCAGGTTATTGGATATTTTGCAATATTATTATGATCTGTGGGATCAACTGTCACAATAAATCCATATTTGGGGTAAAGACTCCTGGTTTTGTCTGTTAAATGCAGATTCTTTTATTTTGAAGTTGAAGGCTTTTCTTCTGTTTCCTCTCTGGATCTTTTCTGCCTACAGAAACTTTCCAAATACGTTTGTTTTTGTTAACTTTGGCTTTGGGGCTTTCAGTTTAGCAGGCACATCAGCCACTTTAAGAAAGCAGTGAATGGATTTTTAACACGTGACTGACCGAGTTGACATGAATGAGTCAGATAATGATGGAGAAAATCCAGTTTTTCAAAATAAAACTTCCTTCAGAATCAGGTTAAAAACAAAACGGAACAAATGTAGGTCGTGTTTTTTTCTCTGCTGCCCGATACCAACTGTCCACAGCCTGAGGGTAGGGCGCCACTCCCCTTAAATGTTCTGTTTTTATTGTAAACACCAGAAAAACATCTTCACACGTCATGTGACGTCAGAAAATTAACCAGTAAACAAAACATAAACTGGATTAAAAAAATCCAGAGTTGAACTCTTCATCTGCCTGATGATGAACTAAATGAAATGAAATTGAAATGTTCTCAGCTTCCTGTTCAGTGTAATGAAGCTGGTGTGTGATGCTGCTGCAGATCTGTCAGAACTTGTTCATGCGCGGTCTGTCATTGGTGGGCTGGTACCACAGTCACCCGCGGGGTCCGGCGCTGCCGTCGCTGCAGGACATCGACTCTCAGATGGACCATCAGCTGAGGCTCCAGGGATCCAACAACGGCTTCCAGCCGTGTCTGGGCATCATCTGTGGTCAGTGCTCGTTTGCATGTGCACGCAAGCACTGAAGTGCTGCTGCCGCCTCCCACATCAGTTACAGGTGAAAAAGGTCAAAATGTTGATGGAGATAAGTGCACAGATGTTCTCCTGGTGTGTCAGACCTCCAGGTGGTTCAGATGGTGTCTCCTAACAAGAAGTTTATCTGCAGCTTCCAGTTGGCGCATCAAAGCGCTGGAAACAGACTTTAACTTCCGGGCTGAAACCACGTGTTTCCTGCAGGGACGTGGTTTTGTTCGTATTCAGAAACAAATGAATGGATGTTCTGGACGTGTTTTTAGGGAATCTGCTGAGCTGCTGCAGAGAAAGGCTCAGAGTTGGTGGCACTGCAGACAAATTCAGGACTTTTAGGGACAGAAATGAATGAAGGCTTCGTCACTACGATCATCGTTAAGCTTCAACTTTTTCAGGTCCTTATTACCACGGAAACCAGGGTGTTGCATCTACAATAACCCCATTCTGGGTGGTGCCCCCGCCTGAGGTAAGAGCGCAGACCTTCGTCGTGGTTCTGGAAACATCTGCTCATTCTCCTCCCTGCCAGCAGCAGCGGCCCAACGACTACGGGATCCCCGTGGCTGTGGAGGTCACCTACGTACAGGACAACTTTCTGACCAGCGACGTCCTCAACGAGATGGTACAGACACTGCTGCACAGCTCCAATGTGCTCCTTCAGGTCAGGCTGTAAGGGATTCTGTGTGATCTCAACAGATGCTGCTGGTTGAATACTACAGAGCAGCGCCTGACTTGGTCCAGTTCCACCAGTACTGGTGTCCCGACACGACCATGATGGACAAGATAAAGGTAGGATGTGTTCGGGGGTTTAAACACCCGGCTGTTGGGGGAATGACTGATGCTCTCCCGCACAGGGTTCTCTGAGTTGCCACGCCCCCAAAGACCAGGCTTACTCGCAGATCTTGGAGCACGTCTACAGTCAGCTGAGCAGCGTTCACTGATGGTTCCAGCCATCAGGGAACGCTGGTGCGTCGTTGAGGTGAAATGCACTTTGGCGAGGAGCTGCTGGAGGTCAGACTGTCTCCCTCATCACGAAACCAGACTGAAAACTGAACAGATCCATTGGAAACAGGTTTAGAGTTCTTAAAGAGGACCTACTCAGAACCACGTAGCCTGAATGCTTGTCTGATTCATCACTTACCTTCAGGACCTAGGTACCAACCTGCTACAGTATCTGCTGGTGTGGTCAGATACTTCAGGAACGGTCGATGTAAACTGTTTTTTTTTTGTTTTTTTTGCCTGTAAACACGAGTTATGTAAACATACATGTCTGTAGGCAAAGATTTAAGCTGAACAGCTTTGTTCATGTTTGTGTACGTTGAGCAGTGCGTTAGGGTTTGGGTAAAGTTAGATACCTGTGTGTGCTCATCTACTGTCTCCCCGTCATGTTGGTTTGGACGGACACGCGTCCTCATGACCTCTTCTGTATTTATTGCAAACCGTGGATCCTTTAAGTACAGCCACGAAAGTTCCGCCTCCCGCCTGCTGATGGTCCACGAGGCGTTCAAATACACACTGGAACTATTTGTTTGTTGTTGAATGAAGGCATCTGTATGTTTGGTCTGTGGTGTGTAAAAAAAAAAAAAAAACGAAAACACGACAAAGTCTTGATTTTTGTTTTATTTATAAGAATTTGTAACACAAAGAAGACGGAGGAAGCAAATACTGTGATAACAAAAGGCAAAATATTGCAGTTAAATATAGTTTTCATAGCAAAAGTAAACAGGCACCTTATATCTAACATAAACACTTAGAGTTTCTTATAGGACCACATGCAAAGGTTAATCTGATGGTTGTAAAGTGTTGTATATAAAAATACTATAGAGTCATAGTGATTTCATGTTATAAAGGAGAGTAAGACTAAAATACAAACATTTAAAAACCACATCTGGATTTCTTTACAGAGATGACGTAAACCTAAAGCTCTGTTTAAGACTCAGGTGATCGTCAGATCCAGGATCTGCCTGTAGTGTCGTCCAGGAAATAGAAATATGCTCCAGATGTGACACCGAAAAGTGCAGGCAGCCGCGGTAATGGGGTTGGCTTTTCCGACGGCGCTTCCTCGAAGCTCGTCTTCACCCTTCGACTAACCCAGGCGGCGCTCAGGGACGTAAACATTTCAAACAGGGGAGGGGTAACAGTCACAGAAAACGGATCAACTGTCATCGTCTCTCCACAACCCTCTGGAATCTTCTAGACTAAAGGATCGTGTTCTGAAAAAGAGGTTTTCCTTCTCAGCCGAGCCGTCTGTGAACGCAGTCCAGAGCGAGGAGCCGGCCTCGTCTGAGCAGCCAAACCACTGCGGCCATCATCGCAAAACAAGACAAGAATCGACGAACCGGGTTCAGAGTTAGGGTGAGGTGGGCGGAGTTTCACAGTCTTTCGGTTGTGAGGTTCAACGATAAAACGGCAGTCAGAGACAAACGTATAGATTTGCTGCCAGCAGCATCCTTTCTGAAGGGACTACGTTAAGGCGGTCTCTAAAAACACGTCAAAACTAAAATATGGCTGTTAGCACCTGATCAAACTGAAGCGATTCTATTGCGTTTTTGGCTCCACATCCTTTACTGAGCAGAGTAACAGCCACTACTCCCTGTGTTTATGGGTAACGAGAACCAGCTTCAACCAGTTACCAAAACGTGCAATTTCTGCATGTCTGTCCGTCTCCTCTGAGGAACAGGTTGGGGGGACGTCATGTGAGGACCCCCGTTCAGGCTGAAGGGACTCCAACAGGGAAGCTGAAGGTCTGCCGTCACACTCAAAGTCCTACAAACATCTGGGGCCAGTTTTTTTCATGAGGATATGGTTTCAATTTTTCTGTTTTTTACAATTAGTCCAACAAATCAAATCCAGATTTTTGTTGAGGGGACGGCAGTTCCCAGGCATGCCACAAGGTGGCATCGAGGAGCACACTTCCAACCACGGGAGGAAGAAAAACTGCAATGAACCTTTCACTTCACCTGCTGAATGGTGGCATTTCACTCACAGCATGAGCAGGGGAGGGGGTGGGGGGCATGCTGAGGTCCCCCCGACAACTGCAGTGATAATTTACATGCATCTATAAACCAACATTATTGCTTATGTGTCATCAGTCCTAAAAATGTCGTCTTCCTGACAATGGGCCTGAAGGTGAAAATGAAACCTGCCTGATCCTCCCTTCCCCACCCCATCTGACCCCCCCCCAATAGCCTTGTGTCTGTATTAGTGTGGCAGCGGCACCAGAACCTCCACGTAGTTCAGAGGGAAGAACCCGGACTGGCCGTTCAGCATGCCCTCATACCAGTTCTCATCGATCTGGTTGGTCAGGGTGATGACGTCCCCCTCGTGGAAGCCCAGCTCGCCCTCGTTCTCCGGCTCAAAGTCGTACAGCGCCTTGCAGCTCGGCTGCTCGGGCGGGGCTGAGAACAGAAGACCGGGAGTCAGGCACAGAAAACACGTGACCCCTCAAAAAAGCCGGACAAATCCAAATGTTCTGTTCAGTTTTATAGAAGAAGTCCTGTTCTTCTCTGCACTATATTTGACTTAATCATTTGTTGTGGAATCAATTAAAGTTATGTTATATTCTTCCTCTTTTATTCAATCCTAAAAACAAATATAAAGAATTCACATCACCTCATGATCTTTGACTTTTTAGAATTGAAAATGACAGATCACTGTGAATATGAAGAAACCTAAACAGAAACATTCCTGTGAGGGCGAGTTATAAGTGATGAATGAGACATTCAGAGGCCGACAATTCTGGAAAATTCCTTCAATCTGAATGAAGAAAATCTCCTCTTGTTTGCGACGTTTCTCAATATAATCTCATAGAAAGTTTTTTTCTGATGAAATTTAACCTGACAGGAGAAGAAACATCATCCCTCTGCTGCTCCTTAAAGACAGCTGGAGCTCTGGAGGAACCTGAGCCAAACGCACATAAATAATGAAAAACCTCCACAAAGGTGAAGCGAGGATGTCGCGTTCACGCTGAAGGAACCTCTGAGCCAGAGAAGTCAAATAAACTCCAGTCTGTTCACGTTCAGGCTCCTGATTTATGCCGAAGGCTTCTGTGTTCGTCTAAACACTCAGAGGTAAACAGAGATAATCTCAGTAAACGGCAGCGCCTCATCTGTAAGAATCCCAGCGTTACTGAGCAGCAGAAACCTCCACGAGTTCTAACAAGAAGAACATTTACCCAGAACCAGGCAAACGCTGCGGCATCCTGCTGTCACTGTGACCTCACACAAGCCGGCCTTCTGCTGCAAAACAGTTTGGTCTTTGTGTGGCGCCCGGCCGACGCGCGGGGTAAACACTGCATGACATTGAGGAAGAGGATCCACTCTCATCCACAGCCCCAAATATTCCTGTTCATGTTCTGCAAACTTCATCCAAGGGAAAGGTTCACGTCTGAACCAAACGTCTCTGTTTGGTAAGAAAGCCTGCATTTCCACACGCAGCCAGTAGGTGTCAGTAATTCACAAAAATCTGTTCTACATGCCACAGATGTACCATCACCCTCTGTTGTCTCTCAGACGTCATGAGGAGCATGGAGGCGTTAGCGGTTTCTGAACCTCCTGAGTTATGTCTGACAGTCAAAGACGAGGCCACCAGATGGAGAACCAAACGTGTGGAAGACAGCGGGGGTCTCCGGTGGAGATCCCACACTCTACTATGGGAAAAAGCGAGCACAGCCTCACAGACGGGAGGATTTGTGACGTCACAGGAGGAGAGGAACAACATGGAGATCTACGTGTGCCGCCCTCTTTCTCCATCCCGCATGCTCAGATTCTCTGTCGACAGTGATGTGGAAACACTCTGGGGTATCTGAGTTCAGCATCTGCAGGAATGAAAAGCGTTTGTGTGCTACGGGCTGGCTGCTGTTGAACAATCGAGACAGCAGAAAGTGGAGCTCGGTTCCGTTCAGAGGCTCTGCAGCTCTGAGCATGAAGAATCAGCTGGATGATGGGGTCGCTCTGGAATGACACATCTTTCCCACATTTCAAGCTTTTTTCCACCACAGAGACAGAAGGATGAGCAGAACTAAGAGGACGTTTCTGGTGGTTTTGGACTTGTTGTGTTGCTGATCCTCTGGAGGAGTTGAAGTCTCATCATTGAAGGAGGAACCACCCACCCAGCCCCAACCAGACCAGCCTTACCCTTCAACGTCCACGAGATAAAACTCTTTGGCTAATGTTTTCACGGTAACAAACTCCGCTTCATTCTCCCTCAGAAGCTTCCTACCTGGGTTACGTGAAGGGGGAGGAGCCATGGTAGTCGGGTAGCCTCCGTTTGAGTGACTGTTGTCTCCAAAGTCAAAGATAGGTTTGGGTTTCGGCGTGTATTCCCGTCTTGGTCGCGATTGAGCTTCATTCATTCTGTTCAGAAAGATTCCTGGGTTATAATCTGGGATTATTTCACAAGCTTTTTTTAATTTGACAGAGAAAGCTGCACGGACCGCTCCCTCAGTTTGTCAGACAGCTCCTCCAGCACCTGCACGGCTTGTCTGTGGTACTGCAGCTGGGAGTCCACCAGAGCTGAGAGCTGGCTCACCTGTTCGATCTGCACAGGTAGACACACCTCAGCACATCCTTCTGCCAAAGGCGTCAGGGGTCACAGGCTGACAGACTCAACACTTTGTCAGAAACAAAAACCCTGTTTTCAGGAACTACCAGCTCAAAGTTAGTCCTAAACAAGCAGGTGTGTTCTATCACCCGAACTGGATGGGTTTAATTAACAGGAAGCCAGTTTACTTTAACCATTATGACCGTTTAAGCCTCTTTGGATGCTGCATCAGAACCTCAAATGGACAACAGAGCAGAACAGTCCTCACGTCGGTCTCCAGCAGGTTGTACATGCTGGTCTCAGCCACGTCCTTCGACTCGTGAAATTTCTCCAAGGCCTGACGGATCTCCTCGTCTGGGATTTTGCCCTGGCGTTTCTTTTTGTAGTCGTAATCCAGCCGACGGCCTTCCAGCTTCTTCAGATGATGCTGAAGTGGACGGAGAAACATTTCAGACGGTTTCTAGGCATTAGAATCAAACTTGTGTCGTCTGTTCCTGAAGCTTCGGAAAAACAAAAGTACCTGAATCTCTCGGAGGTCTTTGTCACAGAGTCCTTGTAAAGGATCAATAAAGTTTTGTTTCACATCGATGTCCAGGGAGTCCTTCACTTCTGCCAGTCTCTTCATGGCCTCTCCAACATCTACCAACGCTCCACCTGAAAACGCAGACACACATTAGAGGCTCGGAGTCGCTACAGGCGGAGTTTCATCCACCGAGCAGCCTTCTGGTCGGCGCACACAGATCAGGGATGTCCTGAAACAAACATCTCACCAAAGTTGGTGTCTTCCCCGAGTTCCCTCCCATACTTGGCCATGCATTCTCCCAGCAGCCCCTCGGCCTGGGGGTAGCCCGGGTTCTTCACTTGACCGCGAATCTTGGACATGGTGTTCAGCATGGACAGTTTGGCTCGTGATGCTGTGGAGGGAACGTAGGACTTCAGGCTAATATTGTTCAGGTACGAGCATGCCAGCCGCTTTTCTTCTCACCTGGATTAGGTTGTAGGTACTCTGACGTCTTGGAGATCACCTCAGCAACCGCCTTACTGGTCACATCTACTTTCTACAAAACACACAAACACATGACAGAGGAGCTCAGAAGACGGACGAAAGTTGATGAAGTGAGGTAAAAGCACAGAAGAAAATGTTCTGGTGAGACGTCGAAACATGGAGATTTGTAGACTGCACGCTTACCCGCTCCAAGTCTCTGAAGTCATCGTCTAGTTTGGTTCCTTCTGCGCCGCCGACTTTCTCACTAACCATCTGGAGAGAGGAGCAGTACAGGAGGAGGTGACTAAAGGAGTCACATGGTTTCATTACAGCATGGTTTAGCTCAGGCGCCTTCCTGTCCAGACCAAGAACCTGATCACCTCACCTGAGCCTCTGATCATCTCAATAAGTCGTTGTAGAAATCAAAATAGAGAAAAGCTTTAACAAACTGAGAATAAAACGAGTTTAAAGGATGAAACCTGTACATTCAATAGGATTCAGGTATCTGTGATCACACAGCATGAGGACTTTGAACAGCAGAATTCCCAACAAACTCATAGAACCTCAAAGAGGAGAAACATTTTCACGGAGTCTAAGGCATTTAAATTGTCTTCATACTGAGGAATTCTCTTAAATCTTACAGAGTCGTGTTCTTGGAGCAGCTGGGCGACCTGACTGATGACTGAAAAGGTCCCATCAGAAGCAGAAAGGTCATGAGGAAGCAGGTGACAGACACCTTCAGCCCTCATAAAAAAAAAAAAATTAAAAACTATTGAAAACAAAGACGTCATTCATTTGTCTCGATGTTGAACTGTTATGCCCTTTAGCAGGAATGGAGGAAGGAATTCAAACCCACCCAAAGACCCACTGCGATAAAAATCTTGTTCTTCTGGCATTTCTCTTGATGATGGAAAATTAAACTTAAAATTGCATTTTTTTTAAAAGAATTTCTTTATTTACGGTACATATTTGTGAATCAGTAACAGACAAAAAAATTGTATTTGTGACGTTGAAAATACACTGAGTGGGCCACAAGATCCCTGCTCTGAGCTCTCAGCAACGGAGAGGGGAAGAGGGGACGGGGTTGCTCCACACCAACAGTCCCATCCACAACCTGTCACTCTGCAGAAACTGTGTCATTGAAAATGACACAGGGTTTTTATTGTCTAAAACGCTTTGACAACAGATCAAAAGATGATGGGAGTGAGACTTTAACCCTTGTGCTATCCTATGACCCCACCCTTACATTGACGTGTTCTCCCTACCATGACAAAGGTGGATAAAGGTGGAGAGGATTTCATGTAATCCATGGACACCAGTGAAGATCACAAATCATTGAAGGAAAAAGGTTCAGCGCACTGTCTTGTAGGGTCTAGATGACCCAACTCCCAATGTTACAGTGCCCTTGGATAGCAAAAGGGTTAAACAAGACCTGAGAAAAGCTCAGAGGAGCACAGAACATCTGCCAGCAGCTTCCACACGGCCAGCCCTCACAAACTGAGCAGGAACTTTGGATCTCATCACTGTCACCATCCATTAGACTCCTGAACTTCCTGTGAGGTCACTTCCTCTTGAGCTGAAACCATCTCTGGCTGGACCACTGGACTAAACCATTCAGCTTCTCTCTGCAGATCTCAAAGCACTCACTTCCCCCCATGACTGTTTCATGGGGTAATCTGCTCTGATAGGTTCCTTCCTAAAGTAATACCCATAAGACATCACTACCATTTATGGGTAAAATGTTTTAATGTACAAAAAAACAAGTCCAACTTTGACATAAAGAAATAAAATCTTTATTAAATGCAGCACAAAACCTGACTGAACGTCGACATTTGCTTCAGGTTAACTGTGAATCGTCCAGGGTAACCCCACCTTCACCCACTAGCAGCTGGTCCAGCTGCCTCCGTGTTTGCTGGAGCAGCAAACATGGAGGCAGATTTCACCCACATCGCTGTCAAAATAAAAGAAACAGCAGCGCAAAGAGTGGCAGGATATGCAAGACATCCAAGTTAGTGAGGGATTGTGAGGGGCTGTAAGCTAGTGGGAGTGTGTAAACCAGACATGTCCAAAGTCCGGCCTGTTGGCCATATGCAACCCGCGTTAAAATTTCCACCGGCCACAGGCGCCCATCATAAAAGCAATAATACAGCATTTGCTATAAAATGTATGATTTCATCATTGTTGTTGGATAAATTATGTTATAAGCCATTTTAAACCTGCAGCAACACTACCACCCAACTAGGGATGGGCCGATATAATTTTATCCGCCCAATACCGATAATTCTCCTGCAACTGTGGCTGACAGTCGATACTTAAGTGTTTACAGAAACACAAAGTTTAGATTTCCTTTTGGTTTATGAGAAATGCACAACAGCAAAGGATCTCATGGGAACAAGTATCACTTAAAACCTTCATATAAATATATCTGTCAGCATTCAGACCATTTATTGAATATTGGACATAACTATAAAGCAATACCACCCCCGCCAGGGATCTATTAGGAAGAACATGGATTTTTATCAAATTAACATTTACCTGAAAACACTCAATTACTGACAATGACTGTAAACATTAGCTTCCCAATCTGTGAGGAACAAAAATACTTTTTAAAAGTCAAGTGTTGCTGAAAACAGAAGAATGTCGGTAGATTTTTTAAATATCCGACTGATACCCCTAAACTCAAATTATGAAAATATCGATACTGGCACCGATATATTGCCCATCCCTACACGCAACCCTGCTTTCTAGGTCATTTCTCAAAGGTCGACTGTATATAAAAAAAGAAATGTCGACCGCGACTGCTGTTGCTTTCACAACAAGTGGAAATAAGAGTATTTTTTCAGTGAAAAATAAAAACTGTGTCTGCCATATATGCCAAGGTACTGACTGTTTTAAGGAGTTCAATATCAAGAGACACTAAAAGACAAGACATGGAACTACATCAAGCTAACTGAGGAAAAACGCCACCCTTACATTGACGTGTTCTCCCTACCATGACAAAGGCGGATAACGGAGGAAAGATTTCATGTAATCCATGGACACCAGTGAAGATCACAAATCATTGAAGAAAAAATGTTCAGCGCACTGTCTAGTGGGTCTAGATGACCCAACTCCCAATGTTAACGTGCCTAGGATAGCACAAGGGTTAAAGTCCCACTCCGATCATATTTTGATTTATTTTCAAAGTGTTTCCAGTCATCTTTAACTATGATAATACCGTTTTTAGACAAAACTTTAAAAATGTTGTTTTCAGGATATAGTTTCTGCAGAGCGGCAGTAGTTTATTATACACGTGCCTCTCCGTTGTGGGTGGAACTGTTGGCGCAGAAGTAAGCCTCTGCTGATATCCCATAATGATCTTTTTTACACTTTCTCCTGGGAGCCTACAGCCCTTCACACCCCAAGTTAACATTATCGCTGCATCAAAAATGGCAGCAACATCAGAGCTATCCAGTCGTACAGTTCTGATCCAGATTCCAGCTCAGATGAGGAAAACAAAGACGGACATGGATCTATTTGTCCCACAGTGGATGCATCAGAATGGGGCAGAGCAGGAAGACTGTGGCCCCGCCCATTTTTGTTGTATTACAACTTGATTTACCAACAGCATTTTTTTATTCTGCTCCTGATTCACCAGCATTTGAACAAAGAAATACTCAGAAATGCTATTTCAGTCTTAATTTTTTTTATACGTCTTCCATCATGAGCAACATGCTACATGAATATGAACACCATTTTCATCAGAGAGCGTCTCTAAATATGAAATTCACAGTAATTTTGGTAAAAATGTATTCAGCTGCTTTTCTGTTTCACACCAGGAAATGGCAGATAAAATGTCAGACAGCATTTCTAAAGCACATTAACTTTTCCATTTAGGCACAAAAATTTGCTTTAAATTTCCATTTTCCATTTCAATTTTGCTTTCGCTTCAAATATGAGGCTAATATTTAAATAGTAACTCCCCGTTTAACTCCAGAGACTTAGTTAGCAGATGTTTGTTAATTTACTCGTGTAATCAAGAAAACAACAAAAAAAATCATTTTTGAAAAAGTGATTTATTCATTTAAAGCAGTAATAAAACATCCAAACAGGAAGAGTTCATCACCGGCTAACCTTCATCTTTAAACATACGCAGGCTCTTTAGAACTTGTTGGTGAGTCTTTCATAGTTAGACGATTAAAAACCAATCGGTGGATTATGTATCATCACTATAAAAGAGTTTAATCTCAACATTAATCCTTTCAGAGCGAACTGCTTTAACCTCGTCGTCACGACGCCCACATCAAACCACAGGAAGGGTTTCAGGCTGCCTTCAGGCTGTATTTTGGGCGAGTTAAGAACAAATAAATGTAAGATATTGTAATTAGAAAAACAAAACTTTTTGTCCCTGCTTGATTCCAAAGATAAACAAATACGTTATGACAGCTGGATGGATAGTTTAGGCTTTAACTGTTCATATTTGGGAGGATGTATTTTGAAGGGAAATGCAGCCGTGCAGAAAGTCACAGCTCAATAACCACAACGCAACACCTTTTTGGCATGTTCTGCTTTGCATGTCTGAGCTTTTACAAGAATGCAAAAGATGACATGCAGAGAATCACGCATGTTTCAGACAATCCCCTCCAGTCCTAACAGTCCTCCTATCTCAGGTTTGTGTATAAAATCTAAAAGAAAAAAAAAGAAAAAAAAAGGGAACAGTACACTGCAGGAAACAGAAAAACCTGGAATTCCTCAGAAACAAAGCACAGATATGGTTTCTACAGCTGACTTTCCTCATGCTCTGAGGTCTGTGTGTGGAATGTTATCGACCAACCAGGAATTTTGGCAAGAAAACCAACTGCAATGCAGTCAGATCTGTGCCCCCCACCCCCACTCCTGCATCCTCTCCCGGGTCAACCATCAGAAACAGCCTCAGTTCTCCTGACACCGCTGAAATGATCAGCCCGGTCCGTCCTGACCCTCAAACCTCAGCTTTGGTTTCCGAACCGACAAAAACCCACCAGAGTTTTCCTGACAGGAAGCAGAAACCCAGTGAATTTCCTGCTAAGATCAGCAGGGGGGGGGGGGGGGGGGCCCCTCCCATGACTGGGACTCTAATGAAAAACAGCCGCACCGACTCCGAACTCCACAAAACCGAAAATAATTCCCCCGTCATGACGGGACGTTTGGGAGGCGGGGGTCCAAAGGCTTCGCCGCCCCCAGTGTTAGCCCCGATGTGATCAGCTTCTGGATCACAGACAGAGCTGAGATTATACGGCTGAGCCCGGATAATCCTGAAATCTGACCCGACTTCTTCAGAACGTCTGCAAAAATACTGAAAACCCAGTTTTTCAGAGAGGCGGGGAGGACTTTTCAATTCAGGCAAAAAGTTCAGCAAAGTCCAGATTAGCTCTGCAATGACTAAAGTCAACTAACGCAAACACAACACCACATTATCTGCGACAAAACTCAACATTTAAAGAGTAAAATCACGACAGAACCACGTCGGCACCGTTTTTGATGTCAGAAACACTTTGTTGTTTGTAACGGAGCGCTAGCTTGAAATGCTATTTGGAGCTAGCAGCTAACGGTTCGCCTCGCGGGAAGAAAAGTTTTGCTAACCTGACTGGCTTTATAGAACTGCTTCTTCAAACCCGCCACAGACATCTTCCGTCCCGACAGTCCTCCGCTACCGAGATGAGATGGAAATGCGGGAAGTTAAAACGTTTATTTAAAAAACAACGATCCAATGCAACAAGAAAAGCGCTTCGGATGAATCATAGGACGGATCCGCCGTCACTCCTGGTCGGGACACGCCAACTGTCCACGTCGAGAGATTCCTCCAAATGTCACGGCGGAAAGGGGGTGCAAAGTGTGCGGACAAAGACAAACCGGTCAACGCTGTCCTCTGTACGGACAACGAGAATACGTAAAGACCCTGACGTTCCTCCAACAAGTAAATCTGCAGCAGTCACTCACTAAAGACCACAAATACACTAAACCGTTTGATGTTGCACAGCTAGAGTTGTTAAACGGGTAAGCACTGCCCCCTGCTGGACAAAGTTGGTACATGCCTTACTTTCTAGAAGAAAACGGGCTGCGTTCATAGCACCTCGGAAAACTGGGACTTTCCTGAGGTCATTCGAGATAAGGAAAAAACGGGGACATTGTTTAATCAATGAATTGAATATGTTTAAAAGAAACAATAAATTAACAAACCTCCCCTACTTTGTTGGCAGTCTGAGAAAGTAAATGTTTAACCTTTTAAAGGCACCAAACACAAAGTAAAAATTGACCAAAAACAACTTTCAAATACTAGAATCTCAAGTGCGAAATTATATACAGTACAGACCAAAAGTTTGGACACACCTTCCCATTCATTTGAATGAGAAGGTGTGTCTAAACTTTTGGTCAAACAGGAACTTAGAATAATCATCTCATTCATGGAACAAGCTTTAGTCACACTAAAAGAGAGTTTACAACCAACAAAAACCTTTCGTGAATAAAAACGTCTAGACCTACATAGAAGAATCAAATCAAAGGTACTTATAACTGAATAAAAGGCATCAGTTTATCTTCACAGTCACATACGTCACAGAGGAGGACAATGATTGTAGTCAGCAGATAAAGCATGAGATTCTTCATGGTGAATTAACTTGTATTAACTCTTGTGTTGACAAATGCTTCACTTGCACTGTGCTGAGGTCTACTGATGGAATCCCCAAACTTTAAGCGTCATTGCTGCAGATCTGCATGAACTCCATCAAAAACTATGAATGATGCATCATTTAAACCCAAAACTGTATACTTGTATTTCAATGCAATGCGGTTGATTTTAAAAAGGATTATTGTACTTGTTACTTCCAGCTTTAATGCACTTGGTCTACAATGAAACATCACTTCTCAGATTAACAGAAGAAAAGTTTCAGGGTTTTGGCAGCATCTGTGGAAGCCACAAATTGCAGTAGCAGTAAATGCAGAAAAACCCTAGAAGTTTTTCTTTTTTCTCCTCCCAACTCTAGGAATCCCATTCCTTTGCAATAAATAAGACATCTATCTATCCATCTCCAGGACGCACTGAAACCCATGGGGTTGCTGGAGCCTTTTTGCTGCCCCCCCGAACACACACACACACACACACACACACACACACACACACAACTAGGGGTAATTTAGATTCACCAATGAACCATTGAGGCATTAAATGGTGAGAGGAATCTTACACATGAATGAGGAGAACATGCAAACTCCACACAGAAAGGACCCAGCTAGGATGTGAACTTCTTCACAGTGAAGCAAGAGTGCTAACCACTACACCACCATGCAGCTCGAAAATGAAACAGCAAAGAAAAAAAAGAAAAAAAAACTGGAGCAAAGAACTACCTGGAAAAGTTAAACAGGGAATTCTGGTTCCTGAAAAACACTCCAGGCAGAAAGGATGCTGTAAATGCAGTATGGTGTGACTTTGCATACTTTCAGTGACAGCTGTGGCTTAATGCATCCGTCTTCACACAGAAGCTCTTTGATCTTTCCCTTTTTACCCTTTTTTTTTTTTTAACTCCTCTGATTTTAAAAACCAGAAACTGATTGAAGGTTTTGGTTTTTATGCAAAAATGTTTAAAAAAATACCCTGTTCTCCTTGTAGAAAGTAATATATAGAAAGATAAATACTATAAATAAGAATAAAAGCCACAATCTTCCTTACAACTGTAAAAAGACTTTATTACATTCTTCAACCACAGACAGAATCACCATTGTGCAATAATAACACGTTACTGTGTTAAAACCTCTTGATCTTCATAACCTTGTCATAAATTATTTCATGTTAAAATCTACACTGATTTCAAAGAACTTTCTTAAAATAGAGTAGAAAGGTCACAGAGAGAAGGATCATGACAAAAGAGAAACTTTTAGTGAGACATCTTTTAAAAAAAATAGTTACATCTCTGCCAGACAAAAAGGACACTAAACAGACGAGAAAAGAAACAAAACAAAAACAGTGCATAAAGGGTGAAAATTTTGAAACGATGAATCACACCAACACAAAATTCAAAGATTACATTTCATCTTTTATATATTAATTTAGATCCTAATGAAGCTATGACTCAAACTCAAAGAGAATCCTGCATGAGCGCCAGGAGGAAACACGTCCAAAAAGATTCACAATAACATAAACTGTACACAGTGATCAAAGCCTTGAAGGTCTTCAGTGTTGTGCTGACAGAGAGCCCAGCTATCTCCCCGAGCGCCTCTGAGCTCGGCGCCATAAGTGCCGATCAAACCGGCGCTTAAAGTTTCCTTATCAGAAAGTGCCGCTTTTCACTGAATTTTTGGTACCGTCTGGTTTTAGTGCCTCAGCGGCGGTCAAACCACCAACGTGCCAGGAACGGCGGGAAAACATTATTGCACAGTCCCTCAATGCCACTATCCGAAGTCAACGCCAGGGCGGCTCCACCTTCCCAGTGTGAGAAGGTGGAGTGAAGCAGCACTGTTCCAGCAGAGCTGACTCCACCCACATTCAGCTGTCGACCGACGAGAAGAACAAAGCTCCTCGTCCTCTAAAATAAATTAAACATATATATATATGTGTGTATATATATATATATATATATATATATATATATATATATATATATATATATATATATATATATATATATATATAAATCATCCAGTGGAGCACCTTTCTGTGTCTCCTTTCTTCAGAATACATCTGATCCGAGTCTGGACTGATTGGTGAGATCCAAAAGAGCCCCCCCACCCCCCACCCCCCAGAATATATTCATATTTTTAGAGTGGTTCTCACTGGCCTTTGAGCTTTCACCTCTGATTGTTCTGTTTTTGCAGAGCCTGATCTCAGGGGGGTAGCTGACTTCTCTGTCACCTTTGTGTTGCGTCATGTAGTGTTCAAAAACAGTGAGGTAGTGGGGGGCACCTGAGCACTGCTGCACCATCCAGTGAGTCAGGAGAGGGTTTGGTTTCAAAGATCCAAGTTCTGCTGACGGACTGTTTTCAAATGGGGGGGTTTAGATCAGAAAGTCTCCTATGTGTGAGACAGAAAAATGGAAAATAAAAACTGTTATTTCAGTTACAATCATTTTGACCCTGAGGCCCAAATTTTGGACAGGATGAACAGAACCCTCCACTTTTCACAGGAATAACATCATAACTACTCTTTTTTTAAGAAATCATATGGATGCTTCTATATATAAATATATTTATGTATGTATAAAGACAGATCTAAAAATATGCTTCAAATATGTCTGCACTGCTGTCGCTCTGAGTGTCTTCTGAGAGGGAAAAGGTAGTTGGACTGAGGTCATTGATTGCATAAGAAAAACAAAGAGAAAGGAGTTACATCAGTACTTGAGGGTTGGGTGGCAGAGTGACCCGACATTCATTGGTTTGCTGAACTCGTGACTCTCATGTCTGAAACCCTCTCAGCTCACCTGCTTGATCGTGGTCCCTTTAAGCTGTTTGTTCACGTCACAAAACAGAAAACTACGGCTGCTACCACATTCACGCTGCTAAACAAACCACCAGAACAGGCAACATGACTGGAAACCTCCACAGAGCGCACTGAGGGTTTCAGGCGGATACATTCGGCATCGAACCTTCAGTTGCGCTGGGTTACATTCAACAATTCAATTCTTCTGAGGCGTCTTCCGGAAAAGTCCTTTCAATGCAAATTAATTGGACATTTGTTTTTGTACCTTCTTAAAGCAGGTAACATGCAGGGACAAGCCAGCAGCCACTAACAGCTGTTGGACAGATTTCAGGGAAGCCATGAAGCTGGGGGCGGGGCCACGGGTCCTTGCAGGATTGTCGCTTGGCTGACGATTGTTTCTGCCAAAGCTGGTCGGCACCTTTTTGCCTTCGTCTAAATACGCCTCTACGTTGCCCCTCCACTGACAGCCGTGCTTAGCCCTCTGTGGAGTCCGGGAAGGGGATCTCGCTGCTGAAAACCTCTCGGTACAGAGGGGGAAAGCTGTAGGCGGTCTCAGGGTGGACCAGACGGAAAAACTCCAGTTTGTCAATGTGTAGGTTGCAAATGGACCTCATTAGGGGCAGTTTGGACACCATCTAGGAGGAAGGAAAAATAAGTGTGAGTAAAAACTGCTACTAGTCAGGCATACGTCTGCATAAAAAGGCCTCAAACTGAAGAAGTTGCCGTACCTTGGCCAGCTTCTCCTCAGATGCTCCTTTACTCTGCAGGCAGCGCTGAAGAGCCACGTAAACCTTCTTCTGCAACTTTTGAACCTTCTGGACGTCAGTCAGCCACGGCCGGTCTGAGGGGGGGGAGCAGCAGGTTAGAGCCTCATGGTAGATAAACAATGATTCAAAACCAATTTTCCTTCACCGAGACAGTGTGGTCCCCTTCAGTCACTTCCTGTTATGTGTGTAAAATACCAGTTCATTCTTTTTTCTAAAAATAACTAATACCTAAAGGGGTTTAGGTTTTATTTCTGTGTTTGTAAATGTGCATCACTGAAATGAAACGGTTACAGCTGTTGGCGTCCAACAGCTCTGTGACCACCTCTCGGTTTTGCACAGTTGATGTCTTCTGTTTATCCTGAGCTGCTCAAATCTCAGTATAATTTGCAGTTTTAATGACAATAAGTAATTATCTGATTCTAACAGCGTTACCCGCCCTCGCCACCCCCATTACCCTCTTTTGACCTACCCCCCCTGACTGGGGTGTTGGTACACGCCCTTCATTCTCCCCCTCTGCCTCTGTCATTGTGGTCAGAGCTGCCCATGACAAATTCACGAAAAAAAACTTTTTTTTCCTTTTCAAAATGGGGTATTTTTTGTTGTTTTATCACCATAGCAACCATTTAATGATTTGGTCGCCTCGGGGTGGTGAATAGGTTTTCAGAAGCATTAGCAAAAGTAAATTCTTGAATTGCCTTAGCAACACAGGTTCTTTTATTGACCACGCCCCCATTCCTAACATATTCATAGTGTGTCTTATATTGTTTTGTTCAGCTTGAGCCAACAATTTATTTAATTTTCACAATATACTGGTTAAAAAAAGGAAATGCAACTTTTGCTAGCTCGCCACACTAACACCATTCAAAATCTGCAAACCTCCAATTCTAACATTTCTTCCCAAGTAGCTTCCCAACGATGCTGAGGAGACGATAGATCAAAATTTGTAGATAGGCCTAAAAGTGATTATCTTGGGAATTTCAAGATCCAGCCAAGATGCAGCCAACATTGGTTGTGGACCAGGGGTCTGCAACCTTTAACGCTAAAAAAACCATTTGGTGCAGTTTCTTAATAACCAAAACCCAACGAGAGCCATTAAGACCCATTTTACTGTTTAGAAAAGTTCTGGTGACTCTTTGAATTTGTGGCGGGGGTCAAATTTTCCCTTAAAGGGGCAGTAAGAAAGAAAAAAATGCAAAAACAATCTGGTCCTTCAGTCCAGGACGGCTGTAGGACAGAATTAATATTAGAAGATGACACAACTCATCCATCAGCGCAGTAACTAGGAATTCTACTCATTTGAAATTGACTTCAGAAACTGTCATCCCTTTCTAATTAAAGGAATGCACCTTTGTAACATCAAGGGAAGTCAGACGGAACCAAGGGAAACAGAAAAATATCCTGGTTACAGTTGAAAATGCCTCACAGAGAAGCATCATCAGTCAAACATCAGACAGTTGGAAAAAGGCCAAATCTGAACATCAGAGCCGGTATCTGTTTCCACCGTTTGATACAGTCAATGTTTGACATTTGTTACCACCCAGCATTCTATTTACTGTAAATCCAACACCAGTTTAACCAGTTTTTCTCGAAACGGTTAATTAAATTGGAATTATGATCTCACCAGGCGAGAGGAGCACTGCAGCGCTGAAGAGAGCCATTTCTTCCTCTGTCATCTGTATGCGGCTCAGGCTCTTCGCCAGCTCGAAAATGGCGCTCACCAGGTCGTCGCAGCCTTGGGCGCAAGAGAAGAACAGAGTAAGCAAAGCAGAACACAGAAGGTGAAGCTGAAGCAGGGAGCTCATCCGTTCCTAACACTTCTCTGAGGGAAAGGGAGGGGCAGCGGACTCACCCAGAGCTTTGAAAAGCTGGGCGCCGGCAAACTTCCCATCGAAGAACAAAGTATTATTGATGGGGTTGTAGGCCCGACACATCCGGATCAGAAGAACATCCATGCAGCCTGGTGACACACAAAAGTCCAGAATGAGCACTGCAGAAACTGAATCTATAGAACAGAAAAATACCCTTTTTTTTTACAATATGGTCTTGTCAGAAAAATAATCAAAGTTTTTTAAACATAACATAATTTAGCTTAACAAAACCTGTTTTAGTGATTAGGCTTGTTTTATTCAATTAAGAATTTTCTGTAAGAACTCTAATTTTGCAGTAAAAACACTGTAAAATAGAAAAAAACAAACCTCCCTGCGTTTGATACGTGCGAAACTTGTTTCAGTGGAATTTAATGCAGAGTTTACTGAGGAACATCCTCTGAGTCAGTTGTTGGATTATCACCTACAGATGAAATGTGGACCTTCTGATGATAAATGGACCCTCTTCTGCACCCACACACTGATGGTGTGTGAGTCTTATACCCATAGGCAGGGGAAGTGAACCTGCGATCTTCCGGTCAGAGGTCGGCTGTTTCAAATCTGCCATGTTTTCATCCAAATGTTAAAATCTCCAAGTCTTCTATGACAGATTTTCACACAGGAATTTCCTCTAAAGTTTGGACTAAAGATGCATTGCAAGCCTAATTTCCAAAAGCCAAATCTCGTTTTCATCTGGGATTAAAAACGGGCCGTCCTGTTCGCCAGCTTTGTTGTTGTTTTAAGGCGACTGCCCTGAAGAAGCTGCTGGATTCAAACAAAGATGTTCTCCCACAGAGAACTTTTTAAACCACCCTGCAAGCATGTGATGCTGAGAAGTCAAACACCACTTGAGAGCAACATGACAGCTATACTTGTCAAAGACCACAGTCTGCCCACTAATTCCGTTCCACGCAGCTGTGGGAGCTGCGAGCATCGGCCTGCAGGAAGTGGTTTTGTCGTCGTGCACTGACCTGCTTTCAGGAGGATGATCTGATCATTCTGACAAAGGTCCATGAATCCAGATATGCGCTTGGCAAACTCCACTATGTACTGGATCGCATTGGTGATCTGAACAGCGCATTTCTGCCACATTGTCTCAGCGGACTGAAAGAGAGAGAAAAACATGACTTAGACAGGGGAAGACTGCAAGCCGCAGGATTCATGTTCCCTTCTTTAGGCTCTAATCAAAAACAAACATCTCAAAACTCCAGTTTATCTCTAGAAAGGCTCAATCCTTGACCAAAAAGACTATGAGTAGGTTCTGACTAACAATCTAAAGATTACAAGCCCTTTTTAAAAGATAAATCTTTACTTTCAAAATTTTAACAGTGCAGTTGTTCTGAAAAGAAGCCCTTTTTTAAACACAGAGAGCCACTCCTTTCTACAATCCTCCACCGGCCCAGACCACCCAACAATCCACAGAACCCGTACAGGTCAACCCCCGTAAGGGTGCATGCAACTGTTGCTTTAGATACTCACTCTGCTGATGTATGAGTGCGTCTCCTCTGGGTTGTAAAAGGTCCAGGCCAACCTCCTCAGCTCCTCCGTGCTGAACTGACTTGTTTCAATGTGGGACTTCACCACGTTCTGAGTTATGCGTTCTGTGTGAAGGAACGTGCTCATTAGAATCTTTCACATGTGAAAATCACACAAAATTCTTGGCATTTTGAAGAAATTTTAAAATCACTGACCTATTTCCAGCTGGGAGCAGCCTTCTGGTACCGGGTTAAGGATTGCGTGTGAGAAGAGTCCAGAATCGTGCAGCAGCTGGTACTCGTGCTTGATGCTTTGGTTTCCGTCAACAAAGTCCAAGTTGGTCTGCTCTGGTGAGCTTTGTGAGGAAGAGCTGCTGCCGGCGCTCCCGTCCAGCATGTCCAGGTTGCAGTATTCTCCTCCTGGATCTCCCGGGGTCAGGGGCAGGTCAAAAAGCAGGCCTCCTGGCAGTGTGGGGATATCATCCAGGTCGCTGAGCGTGGTGTTGGAGCCTCTTCTGCAGTTGCGGCCGTGGTCAGCCAGGTCAGCATTCTCCTCACGTGCGCCGACCCCACCACACTCCTGGGACTGCCGGTGTTTCTGGACCTCAGCATACAGGCTATCTCGCTGCTTTTTGGACATGCGGCCAAACTTCACAGCTGCAACAGGAAGACCAGAAAGCTGAACCCCCAGAATGTCTTCTGAAGTTATAAACAACTCATTCACTTTGATAGAACCTATGGAGCCTTGACATTCAGATAGATGGAGCCATTAGACTCACCATCGCGGCTCATGCCCAGAGCCAGACACTTCTGCAGCCTGCAGTGCTGGCATCGGTTCCGGTTCGTCCGGTCAATAAGGCAGTTCCTTTGTCGTGAGCAGGAGTACATAGCGTTGTTCTGCTGACTGCGTCGAAAGAAGCCCTAAAACACATGAACACATATCTTTACTGTCAGCACTACATGATCATTTGATGCGTGTGATGGTTTGTTTATGACCTGACGGCTGCAGGAAACCACTCACCTTACAGCCTTCACAGGTGATGACACCATAGTGAATCCCTGAAGACTTGTCCCCACAGATTTTACACGGGATTACTTCTATCTGAGCTGAAAAAGTAACACAGGAAACATATTTCAGTTTATTCAACGATCTGTATTAAAGTGCCGCACAAAAAAAAAAAAAACAATCAATCAATTCATCCACTCACCAACCAACCAACCTATCTATCTATCTATCTATCTATCTATCTATCTATCTATCTATCTATCTATCTATCTATCTATCTATCTATCTATCTATCTATCTATCTATCTATCTATCTATCTATCTATCTATCTATCTATCTATCTATCTATCTATCTTTCT
Organism: Oryzias curvinotus; assembly: GCA_023969325.1. NCBI lineage: Eukaryota > Metazoa > Chordata > Actinopteri > Beloniformes > Adrianichthyidae > Oryzias > Oryzias curvinotus. The sequence continues at coordinate 21,374,410 of CM043709.1, forward strand.
ATCTATCTATCTATCTATCTATCTATCTATCTATTCAAATATTCTTCAAATTATTTGTTTTACGTTGGAATTCATAGATTTTTTGTTATTATATTCACTGTTTTGGTCAAACTTTTACTTTATGCTGCTCTGATCTTGAAGCAAACCCGACAAAAACCTTAAAAACAATAATTCATTCATTCACCATGCAGAGACCAAAAGATAATTTTGAATATTTGAAAAACAAAAACAAACTAAATGAAAATGATTCCATTCAGTGTCTTTGCATGTTAGCATTGTGTTTGAGGAGTACTAGAAACCACACAAGACAAGGGTCAAGTTTAGGAGTGAAAACATTATTGGCCTTGTTTTTACTGAGGGAGCCTTAGCGCTGTTACCCAAGAACCGCCTGTTCTTTTCATTATGCTGTTTATCTAAGTGGCCAGGCCTCCTTCAGCCCAGAATAGCAGGTCAATTGCATTAGCCAAGACCTGGGGTTATAAAGTTTCACAGCTCCGTCTTCCTCAGCTGCTGCCCGATCAGCAACATGTTAACAAAGGCGCATTGTGGTGCTGCAGGGAGCTGCCGGCGGCTGTTGACCCGGCCTTTCATTGGTCCACAGCTGCAAACGAGTCCGAAAGTGCTTCTGCTGAATCACACAAGGCTGCTAAATCAGAGGAAAAGCTTCAACTGGTCCTTCAGAAAAAAGCCACTTTGATGAGTGGCCTTCTGTGAACCAATCACATGAGTCAGTCAGAGATGTGCGTCACACCAAAGTCAAAGCAAGAGAGGCTGATGAATGACCCCGGACTCTCGATTAGGGCCAACAAGGTCTACGTTTTTACGAAAAAAAAAGTATCTTTGAATGAACAAAATGGAGAGATGGAAATAAAAACAGCAAATGGAAGAAAACCTCCTTCTCCCTCTTCCCTTTATCCTTTCCTCCTCAAAGCCTCACCCCTCCTGCCCCCTCCAGCTTGTTATATAACTGCAGTCTGGCTGAATTCCATGAAGGCACTCATTCAAAGGGCTGTTGTCGTAGCAACTGGGACAAACCCTCCCCACCTTCGAGTTCTCCCATTGGCTCGTGGACGCCAGGCCTTGCCGGACACTCGCCGCCTCACCTGCCAGTCAGCTGAGTGATAGAGATCAGGGCCAGCGAGCAGGAAGTGCTCCACTGACACAGTTTCCCATTCAGCTGAGGGGGCGGGGCTTGTGACCACAGCCTGACGGGCAACATGGTCTGATTTCTCACGGGTTTTAAGGTGGAGCCGACAAATGAAACCAGAGCAGAAACTTCCATTTCAGTTGAAACACTATGTTAAAAAAAAAAAAAAAAAAACCATAAAAGTCAAATAAATCAGTGATTCATCCACAGATGTTTATGGAGATAAAATGACAGTTTTATGTTTCCAAACTGTTGGTTAATTTTTGATAATATTGCATCTAATCCACTTTTGCTGGTGTTTGCTCTCTTTAGTTTTTTTGTTTTTGCTGTAAAAGAAGGACGAAAGGCTTAATCAATGGCATAATTAATGAAGTAAAAGAGACAGAAATAAAAGTTTTCTCATTTTTGTTCCCCTTTCATTTTCACAAAAAAACAAGAAAAACAGGTTTGTATAAGTTGTATAGTTTTGTTTTTGTAATTGTTTAGTGGGAATTAAAGTGGTGAAGGACATAAAACTCTCAGCATCGCTCCAGCTCGGGGGTAAAATTTCAGCAGGCGACAATCATAAATCTATTTTTGTTCCAATGCAGTCGACCATCTCATATTTACGGGCACTCTCCCTGTCTGTTAGCTAACAGATGTTGCACAACTCCCATCACTACAGCAAAGGAAGCAGATTTCAGTGTCAACAACACTGTGTGATCATTTTAACTCAAAGGTGCAGAACCCAAACTTTTGGGGCGTTTTTGGGGCGTACTGAGAATGCTCCTTCAGCAGGTTCTGATCAGAGTCTTCATGGGATGTTTGAGCTCTGCAGTTGTGGGCAGAATGTCAGCTGAAATTTGGTGGAGGGGTTGAAACCCTGATGCTGGAAAGCTCAGCTGCTCTGGTCTGCTTCTCACTCGCTTTGTGAAAATGTAAATTTATAAAAGGATCATTTACTCAGACCTGGGGAAAGCTCCCTCTCACACACAAAAACAGACCGATTGGAGGATATACTGGATTTTACAGAACACAGAAAAGAATTTGGTGCCAGTTTGTCCTTCAAAAAAAGTAATATTCACATCTTTCGATCAACCGTTTCGCATGGTTGTTGTTGCATAGACTTTGTCCTTTCAAACCAGCTAATCAAACAGAGTCCAATGTCCTATTTACCCAGCAATTTTACATCACCTGCCATACTGTACACGTAACCCAACTTTCAGACAGGGTTTATTACAAATATACGACTGCTGTCATACAGAATCAGCATCCTGCAGAACAGGAAGAGTTGGTCCATTCAGTTCTGATTCAGGAGTTTGTCATCACATAGACAATCCTCACATGATGACTTTACATCATCTGGACAAATGGCCCAAAGCGCTTTACAGTCACAGTCCCACTCACGCACACACGTCAAACACTGTCGCCAACCTATAACCACCAGAGGTAAAAGTGGGCTTCAGTGTCTTGCATGCCTTGCATGAATCGATTCTGCAATCCTCCGATCAGAGATGAACCGCCCTACCGCTGCACCACGACTGCCCCAAGAAAGATCTATTGAAGTAAACTCCTCCCACAAAACACAAAGCAGGTATAAAGTGTGAAACCCCAAACTCGCTGGAAATGCACCAAAGGCTAAACAGTTTAATGGAAAGACTCCGACCCACTGGACCTGATTTCAAACAGTGCAAACCGCTTAAAGTAAACATGCATTTAGAAAGACATTTTCTGCTTTTTCATGCACAGAACTACAGCCCCCCCCCCCAGAAATGGGGCCATGTGCAGCAATCCTGAGCTAATAATCAGAAGAGAAAAAGTGCTTTCAGTGCTCAAAGTCTAAACCCAGAAGGACCGGAGCCACTCAGTCAAAACCAGGATAAAGAACATTGCTCAATCCAAAGTTTCCACACATCGAGGATTGTGCTGCAGCTATCAGTCACCTTGAAATCTCTCTGCTTGTTCAGATGTCGCTGTCTTTATCGAAATGACACCCTGTTGGGGCAGCCCAGTCTTAGCTGGTGTCAAAGATGAGATTTTAGTAAATAATCTCCTGCCTCCCTGCTATCACACATGTTTACATTTTGCATGTCAAAGTTAAAGTTCCACATCAGAAGTGGCTTCAGACACGAAGAGCACGCTGACATGGTGAACTTCAGGGGTTCCTTCCTAACAGAGAGGAGCTGTGAGGCTGAGCTCTCCTGCTGCCAGAACTTTCATTTGGTAAGAAAGATTTATTGGGCTGGGATTGCATTGCCGCAAACCTGCCAGATTGCTTTATGCAACAAGAATAGACATGAGAAAAGATGAAATTTTTAACAATGAGTGGATGAAAGAGTGAACCCCCACCTGAGATGAAATGAACACCTTCACCTTCACACCTGTCTGTCCTCATATGGTTGTTTTCTCAAAAATCGGATGAAGAAAGCCTCCCTGTCATTAAAGGTACACTCTGCAGTAACTTTAGCTTTAAGGGAAGCGGAACCTGCAGGGCGTCTTGGTTAAGTGTGTCCTGGCTGTGCGCATATCCTGCCTGTCACATCCGTGCAAGATGGTCTGATGTTGCTCTGCCAAATCAATGCAAACATTTCTGAGGACATGAAGCCACACATCAGAGACTATATGCTCCTAATCTCTGTTTCAACCGCGGAAAAAAAGTCAAGAAAAGTGATGGAGCCTTAAAAAAAAAACTTCTGCGCAAACTGAAACGGTTTCATCTGTGATGACGGGGGGCCTTCACGCACGCACGCACGCACACGATGTAATCGTCATTGACAGAAGTAGGTCAATGGACCTCGCAGACTGACCGCCATCCATCCTGTTGATAAAGCTGAAAACACGCAGGCTGCCGCTCAAAGTAACACCTCAGCAAAAGAACACAAAACACTACACACGTGGGGGGGGGGGGGAGTCCATCAAAATGATTAGAGACTTTTTAAACTTTTGGAATAAATGGGAATGTAGGATTAACAGTATGGATGGCGGGAAACAGAAGCTTCTTGTTTGTGGTAAACAAGTGTTGCCAGCAGGTCTTAGTGCGCCTGGACCGTCCATTAATCACTCCGCTCACTGCCTCCCCCCTCTGCCTTACATAACTGGAGTCAGCGGCTCAACTTGCGAAAATTAAGCGGCTTAAACTGCAACTAGGCGCATTTCTTCAGCGCAAAACCAACCAACAAACAAACAAACACACACAAAGTAAAGAGACGTTTATGCTTCAGCTCATTTGTGATTTGAAACGGGTTTTCTTCAGAATCCTTTGCGCGTTTGCGCATCCCCCCGACGCACTTTGGACCGGGAGCGCCGCGCCTCCCCAACAAGCGCTAAGTTTGTTGTTTGCAAACAGCAAAAGTTAAGAAGAAAATTGCAGAAAGAACCTCACCTCTCATCTTCTCGCCTGGGAAGTTCAACCAACTCTTCGGAACATGGAACTCCGCGCGGAAAAGAAAGCAACGAGCGCAGGGAAAGGCGCACAGTTATTTGCTCCAAAGCGACGCACAAAAAAAATTGACACAAACAGGAGTCTTCATAGGGGTGAGCCTCCCTTTCTGAACGAAACGTCTCTGGTTTTCTAGCGTATTCCCTCCGATGACGCTGGAGCAAACACGAGCAGCTTCTCCTCCTGCGCGTCTTCACAGATCTGCTGCTCCCTGTAACCTACTTTCTGCGCGTGGACTACACATGATCCTCACCGCCCGCCTCGTGCCCCGTGAGCAAACGCGCGCGCCACCCTCCGCGCGCTTTAAGGAGGCTCTCGCGTGCGTGGGAAAGTGTGGCAGTGTGTCAGTTGTGCCCGGCGCTGTCCAGCGTGGGAACCGTTTCACACCAAGCAGCAGATTTCTGTTGGTTTGGGTCGGGACCGGTGGATCCACGGTCCTTTAGAACCTCCACCAAAACCAACAATTCCACCCAACCTCCCCGCAATCAGCTGAGCATTTAAACGTGTTTCCAACCATCAAAGTTGCATTAGAAACACAAAGACATAAAAAAACGAACAAACACAAATGTAAAAAATATCTTATTCTAACACTGATACACAAAGACGCGATTCATTTGAAAAAGTATTCATTTATGTTGATGAATTTCATGATAAATCAGAACAAATCACTTGTGGCGTTAATAAAAAGCGGCATCAAGAAGTCACGTCTCACTTTTCATTTGGCTTCATGGCGGATTTCAAGAGCTTTGATTGTATCACAGGATTAACAATCTCTAATCTTTGCAAATGAGTTTCATTTCCTTTTGATTTTTATTTTTTATTTTTCTTAATCTTTAAGTCACGGGTAAAAAAACGTTTTTATTTAGCCCGTTTTGGTTTAAAAAAAAAAAAAACAGGACAAAGTATTTCCATCTCTCCTAGTTCCGCGCGCACTTTGGAAGCGGTGCGTCTTTGCGCAGAAAGGAGAACAGTAAAACCCAGCTGGCACGCGGCAATCTCACAAAAGGCCAATCTTATTGATAACAGCTCTGATGAAAATAATTGATTTGCAAGCTGGGCAAGATGACGAATGTATCATGTAACTTAGGCACAGTTATGAAATGAGGAGAACAGAGAGATTATGGTAAGTGGGTTAGTGGAGCACGCGGTGCCTTCACTCCCGCCTCGCTTGGCTTTCTGGGTGCGCGCTTGCTGTATCTCCCCATTTCCACTTTGGACGTTTCTGCGTCCAGTTGTCTGGAAAATTCTTTTCTGGATTTTGCGTTTTTGTTCTGCGTGTTTGTGTCTTTGCGCTCAGATTTTTCTGCTTCTCTAAACAAGACAGAAGACAAACACTCACATCTATAAACGCTGTTTTCTGAATATAACATAAATCAGAAGTCATGAAAAAATGTTTTCCTTCATCGGATTTTCCAAACTTCCGTCTCCAAAGCGTTTTTGTTGGTCAGTGTGATTCCATTGTGATACTGGTCTGTTGTGTGTCTGAGGTTGCGTTGTATTTCACACCACATAAAATACATACATCCACGATCTGGCCGTGTTACTGACCCTATGACCCTCATCATTATGTAACCATAGCAGTGCCCAAATTAGAACATTGAGCATGGAAAGAAGCAGGAGCTTAGAGGTTCATGCATGCTCGCAATCAGCTTTCCAGATTAGGGCAGATGAACGTGTGCGTGCGTGCACGTGTGCATGTGTGCATGTTAAAGGGACTAAAACCAAACTATTCCAACCCCTAATGCCTGCAGCACACAGGTGAGGGTGAAGATCCTTTCACAGTCAGAGGTGTTTCTGCTCTTTCAAAGCGTGCTAAACAAAAACACTGACAATTTCATGGCCTCCTGCCCACAGAACCTAAAGCCGGGCCCACAGAGAGGATTATTTAAGGATCCCGGGCCGGCTTCCATAATCCTCTCTTCTTACTGACTCTTTACTTTCTCCTCTTGCAAACAGAATTTTCTAACATTTACATTTTTTTGAATTGTGGAAAATTTCCAACTGAGTCAAACCGTTTCAATATCACAACACAGTTGTCTTAATGGACTTCACACCAATAAAAAAGCAAAGTTAACTTCTAAGTTTAACTGAGTTCACTCTGCTTTGTGGTTTCACCACAAAGGCTGACATTGTGCCTGATCTTTCCTGTTCCTTTTACTGTTGGACATTTACTGAAAACTGGTTTTCAACAGTTTTCCACAGAAAACAGTAAAACAACAAAACAATAACACGATTACACCATAACACAAACAATACTCGTGAAAATACTTTAAACTTTCTATCATCCATCCATCCATAATCCATCTATCCATCCACCCATCATCCACTCACCCATCATCCATCCATCATCCATCTATCCATCATCCATCTATCCATCCATCATCCATCATCCATCAATTTATCATCCATCATCCATCCATCCATCCATCCTCTATCTATCCATCAATCCATCATCCATCTATCCATCCTTCATCCATCATCCATCAATCCATCATTCCATCATCCATCTATCCATCCATCCATCCATCCATCCATCCATTCATCATCCATTATCCATCCATCCACCCATCATTAATCCATCCACTCACCCATCTATCCATCTATCTATCCATCCATCCATCCATCCATCCATCCATCCCCACTCATAA